>BRDA01015259.1:7500-10635 GCA_036984385.1 Crenuchus spilurus | reverse complement strand
TTTTTTTATATATATATATGTGTGTGTGTGTGTGTGTGTGTGTGTGTGTGTACATGTTTAATTCTCTAATAAATGTGATATCAATCATAATAGCATTCATATTTTTTGTATATGAAGTCATTCCTAAAAGTGTATTTCATGACAAAACACAGCACATTTCATGAATGTTGTCTTGAGTGCATTTCTGAATTAAATACTTTGATCAATGAAATAACATTTCCAGCCTGAATCACAGTCTTTGAAGTCTGCATGATCTTATGTGATAGCATCTAACTCTGATTCATTCAGTACACCTACAGTAAGACTGGAAATGAAAATCTCACCTGAATAAACAGACACGCACCCTGTAACCAAACTCAAAGTCATTTTAAAATTTAATAATGCATGAAAGTGCTGATGCAAAACCTCTAGAAAATCTCAAGAAGCTTTCTTAGAGGAAAGCCTTGAAAATGCTCCTCTAGTCATAGTTGGAATTGAAACGAAGCCTCAATGCCCCTGGGTTATTACTAATACGTTTACATCTAAGAGGAGGGACGCGAACGGAATAGGTTATGTTGAAGTTGTATACTGATCTTTGCAAATTGCACATTGCTTGTGTATTGCATCAGTTGTTGCTCCTCAAGTTTGTTCGTTAAACTGGTCCATGCATATTAGCATGCGGTTTCTGAAACAGTGACACCATGGAGGATTTCCGCTTGATGCAATTATGTATGAACCTGTGTTGTTTGCTTAGTAGTTCAGACAAGTACTACACTAGATTTCATAAACATATCTCAGAGGTCCAGACCTTCTTTTGAATTTATAAGCAATTTGCAACAATTACAACATTGTTTTGGAAATGGTGAACTAGATTTGTGTTGCCTCAGTGTACAGTCATCTCATAGACTCTGAAAGGAATCAACATTCATTTGACATACTGCGTTATACTTAAACTCTTCACTTCAGTGTTAGGCTTTTTGTACTGGTACCCAATTTCATTGAGTGCATGGGAATGTCCCCTCCCTGTTAGCATCATAAAACAGTACTTCATATCTCAATGCTAATAGCTTCCTGCAGGTTTCCCACATTCACATGCATGCTCTGCAGTCAGCTTGCAGGTGCAGCAGCAAGGTTGTGGTCATTTGGAACTGATGCATTGCAAAATGAATGATGGAGCTGCACCACCATATCTTGTTGTGGATTGGTTTCCTTTACCACGTTTGAGTCATTTCTGCTCAACTCTCAGTGGTTCATGGCGTTGAAAGCATGAAATATATAGCTTGGTGTATTTGCAAGAACTTGGGAGATACAATATGTGTCCACATCCGTACAAATTGTAATTGATTTAAATTATTATATAGTACTGAATTTCTACTATTTCTGCTTTTATAATTTTTTTTTCTTTGTAATTTGTAACTTTTTTAATTTTTAATTTTTAATTCTTATCTTTAGTGTGATTTTTAAGATTTTATATTTTGTATCTATTTCTAACCTTATGTGTACTTTGTGGATTTGTTACTAGATGCCTTGAATTTTCCCTTGGGGGTCAATAACAGTGTTAATTTTGACAGGTGATTTTGATTTAGTTTTAGTCTTAGTCTTCTGACTAAAATGTATATTAGATTTAGCCAAATTTTAGTCATGTAGTTATTGTTAGTTTTAGTCTAGTTTTTGTTGATGAAAACTGAAAACATTTTAGTCTAGTTTTAGTCAATTAAATGTTTAAAATTTTTAATATAATTTTAGTTGTAATTTTTAGTTATATTATTTTAAATTAGAGATATTTTAGACTGCTTACTGTTATTTTAATAAAACAATAGTCTTTAATTTTTGTTACATTTAATAATACAATGACATCAGATATTGTGGAAGAAAGTTGGCCCATTTTTCTTTTTCTAAAACACTTTGCGTTTATTTAACTTTTACATGACAAAATGTAGTATGTAAATACAATTTGGTATCAACGTGACTAAACACACACATTAACAGCAATCCCTTCACAGCCTCTTAAAAACCAGAAATTATTTATATCTGCGAAAATATCCAGTATAACAAACAACAGACACATGAGAGAAGTCTGCCCTCTGAGCTTTCTGTCACAAACGATAAAGGATAGATTAAGAGAGAAAGAGTTGGGCTTCTCCGGTGTGCTGGCATTTTCTCATTTTTTTACTCGTTCCTGTTGACTAACATACACTTAATGTGGACTACCACGAAACATATCAGATATACATATTCATCACCGTTAGCTAACTAGTTAACATCTAGCTAGCTAGCTACATTAGCTACGGTAGCTTACCTTTTTGTAAAGCTCGCGGTGGTGAGACCTGAGGACCTCTTGAGGTTCGTAGAGTTTTTTCCAGTTATTTTAATCCACAAACTTTGCTCTGTTTTGTTTTGTGTGGCAGCAAAAGTGAAATTACTCCATAAATCACTTGTTTTCTGTCCAAGCTGCGGCAGTGAGGTCAGCATGTTGTGTTGTTAAACTGCACCAGTGTGACTGGAGAGCTTAAGTCAGACATGCGGCAGGTTTATTTTAAAAACCAGATTACTGTGGGACATTTTCGTTTCGTTTTTATTCGTCGACAAAAAGTCTAATACTTTTAGTCATAGTTTTCGTTTTAAAATATTAGTTTTTATTTAGTTCTCGTCTCGTTTTCGGCATGAAAAAATGGTCGTCAACGAATATTTTTCGTCAAAATTATCGTTAACGAAATTAACACGGGTCAATAAAGTATCTATCTATCTATAAATCTATCTATCTATCTAAAGATACCAGGGTTATGATACTTTTTTTGTGATATATTGTGATATTGAAAGCAAAGCTACTTGGCACTAGTTGAAAAAGATGAAAAAGTTCAGTTGTGAGAATCATTTAACTCAAAAAGGTAATCTGTCATATATTTTATATTAAACACACAGAAAGTGACATATTTCAAGCCTTTGTATCTAAATGTTGATATTGATTGTACAGTAATTTACTCAAAAACAATAAAACAAAAAATGCTTGAAATGTCATTTTATATGTATTGAATATAAAATGACAGCTTGTCTCTATTTTTTAGATGCACTAGACTAGTATATTGTGATTTTAAACCTAATTTTAGGAAAATTATGATATAAAAATTCAGTACCTTAAACATAAAATCTGAGATA
>BRDA01015259.1:0-5000 GCA_036984385.1 Crenuchus spilurus | reverse complement strand
TGTATATATTATTATATCTGTATATGTTTATTATATCTGTATATGTTTATTTTATCTGTATATATTTATTATATCTGTATATGTTTATTATATCTGTGTATATTTATTATATCCGTATATATTTATTATATCTGTATGTTTATTATATCTGTATATGTTTATTATATCTGTGTATATTTATTATATCTGTGTATATATAGTAGACTTCCTCTCCTTATATGTCAGTACTTTACTGCACAGATATGTTTGAGTTTTTCAGAGAAAATCAAAAATAGAGTTTAGAATATCTTTACACTGATCTTAAAACTGTCTAGTCTAATCCTGTCAGATATCTCACTCACCTATTGCTGTGCTAATCATTTGAAATAAACTAATTAACCTATCACTACATATGTACATAAAGACATTGAAGCTCTTATAGTTTCAATAACATGATTCCTATCATATGAAAATTATGATTTTTTGTGACTGATAGATTAAGAAGATGTGGTACAGAGCAGTAAATATCTCATTAAATGTGTGGAAAATGGGTCACAAAGCAGATGTCAATGACTGGCAAAAAGGATTGATTGCATTTGGGCAGGCCATAGTGTGAAGGAAGTCGCTGAATTTTCAAATGAATCAAAGCAGACACTGATAAGGGTCAACCAGCAGTGACATAAATCCAGTCTACAGGAAATTCCCATCAGAATTGTGGCCAAAAGATGAAACTGAGAGACCGGGGAGGCAAGAATAGCTTCTAGAAGTCAGCGCAGGTCCTTCATAACCAATTTCTGAAAGATCTCTCTACAGGGAACTGCATGCAAGAGGCTTGTTGAACATTCATGATTAGAACCTGTCATGCCACCCATCAGCTCTCACACCTCTATGAACTCCAACTCCCAGGATTCAGTGGGAGACCAAAGGACACAACTGTCCAATCAGAGACAGAGTAGTAATAAGACTCACCTGTTCTCTGTCATGGACATATAAACTCTCTTCATTTGCATTCTCTTTAAGAAGGTATTGCCCGTGTTTACAGAGTGTACCGGGCTTTAGATTTGTATGTTGTATGTTACCTGTTAGCCTTTAACCGTTGACTATTCTCTGCTTTACCTGTTTGTCTTGTGTTTATCGGATCTTGGATTGTTTTGACTACAGCTTTGGACTTCCCTTTTGTCAGTAAACATTACTTCTTTTACTCTGTGTGTGTCTGCCTCCTCTTGAGTTGAAGATGTACAAATACAAGTAATCAAAAATATATATATATATATATCAGCCACTTTAATTAACTGCTACGTCATCACAGCTAAACTAAAGGAAATACGTAGTTTAGTGATATGAGAAGCAAGCCAGAAACTGAAGGGAGTACTGGGTTAAAGCCCAGAGCTTTCTATGTAATAGAGTTATTGACCATTTATGACCATTTGGGAAAAGGACCACACCCTCACTCCTCCTCATCATCATTACATGTCCTATAAAGCCACTCCCCTTTTTTACATTCTTCATTAGGTAAGGTCTTTCAGCAGAAGCCATACATGAGGTAACTACATGAGGTAACTACATTGGTAACTTTCATAGTGTGAATTGTTAAGTGACACAGGTGTTTCCAAAAACCATAGCTCTCTGGCAGAAAATTAGATTTTAAGATGAACCAATTTGCCAATGTGATTTTCACACAATGGAATTTGACCGCCGCATTTAAGCCATTCGTCCAGTGAAACACACACACACTAGTGAAAACACTAGGCTGTGAGAATTTGTGCCCGAAGCGGTGGGCAGCCCTTATCCAGCGGCGCCCGGGGAGCAGTTAGGGGGTTAGGTGCCTTGCTCAAGGGCACTTCAGTCATATCCTGTCTGGGGATCAAACCGTGACAAACCGTCACAAGACCACAAGAGATCCTTACCACTAGGCCATGGCTGCCCCCTCCATGTGAAGGCTTTCATGCAATTTTCACTTCTATGGGATATGTATATGTATGTATAAGACATCTGTCCATTACCACAATGGTATATATAGTATATGTATATATAAGTAGCAGGTGTTTTCTCAAAGAAGAGATTACATGGAAATCTTTACAGTATTATAGTGTTTATATTTGTTGTCACTAAGAGTTTAAATTATCATTATTTTAAAACTCAAATTTTAAAAATGCACACTCCAGTTTAGAACCTCTACTTATCAATTCAAGGAATACAATCATTCACACATATTGAATTCGGGAATAAAAACATTTTATTGAATTTTGCAAGTTTTTTACCAACATGGTACAGCCTACTGTGGTACCAACAAGGTATGCCAGTGTTGAGTAACAGTCAAACTTCAGATGTTACTTAGCTGAATGATGCATCGTACTATGTCAGTTTAATGCTAGACTCTATCGTTGTTTGGGAAATGCACCGCAGAACTCCAGACCCAAGTTTCTCAGAGTTCCCCTTCCTTGCCTCAGCTCACAGCACGGTCTTCACTAGCAAACCAGTTGATGACTGGGATGGAAGGTTAGTAATAGAACCTAGATTAGAAAAAACGCTGTTGGAAGCTTGGTGACATTGTGGTGTTCTTAGTCTGAGAATTGTTAGACAGCAAAAAGAAGAAGGTGTGTAATTTAGAAGAGTAAGAAATAGGGGTGTAAAAAATAACCGATTTGAATCTGAAGTCCAGTTTTGACTTAAACGATGTGAATACATTGCTACATGGACCCCTGAATGGGTCTATTTGTAGCATAAACCGGCCGATGGCCCGAATAAATAGCTGTGAATCGGTTTGGTGTTGCTGATGTGCGCTGCTGCTCCACCTCCTCCTTCCCTCTCTCCCTCTTTCTCCCTCTCTCTCTCTCTGATTAAATGTCACAATATTCATCACAGTCACGTCTCGTCACAGTCAAGTCGGTTTTCGGTTTTTACATGAAGAACAAAAAACTAGACAAAACCGTTGCTGTTTGTAAAGAATGCAAAATCGCATTCAAGTACACCGGTATTACAACAAACCTCACTACTCATTTGGTGAGACGACATGGTGAAAGTGGTGATGAGGACGCTAGCACCGCTAGCATAAAAGACACGGCAGGACTAAAACACAGAAAAACAGGACGTCTTCAGCCAAAACTCAACCACAACTCAGGTAGAGCCAAAGTAATAACGGCTTCAGTAGCCTGGTTCACTGTCAAAGACTTAAGACCATACTGTGTGGTGGAGAATGAGGCTTTGGGGACTTGTTTAAAACATTGGAGCCCCGGTACCACATCCCAACACCACAGTATTTTACTGTTTCTGACTTCACATGTCAAATACAACTTTACTAGTTCTCTAGTGTTTCATTAATCTGTCTGAAAGCAAAACACATTTTTAGTCTTAACATATGTTGACTCAATGTAAACTTATCTATTTTAAACAAGTAACTCGTATAATTTCCTACATTATTATACTGAACCCAAATTCTACTGAATCGAATCAAACCGAATTGGTCCAATTTAAAATATATCGTTTCTGAATCGTATCGTACCGCATGAATCGAGATACATATCGGATCGTCATTTATTGGAGAGATGCACACCCCTAGTAAGAAGCCATTGAGATGGGTGTCTGGTGATTGTGTAGTCAAGGAAGTTGGATGGTCAGGTGTGGGTGTCAAAATTGCAGGGCCAATTTCTGATCCCACTCCAACCTTGCTGATATCTGAAGCCATTAGTTCTCAACATTCATATATAACTGGTACTTATCAACAGACTATTAACACTTGAAGCTAATTGGTGTTTAACCATGATAACACAGAATTAAATGAGGATTAACACAAACTGTGTGTTAATTAAGAGTGAAAGTAAAAACAATGAGGCTCAATCCAGAGTTGGGTTGACTCAGTTCGCTTAGCTGTGTCGTAGCAGTCATCCTGTTTGTAATTCTAGTAAATGCTGTAAAAATGTATCCGCTTCCATTTCTTTTTTACAGCAGTCTGAATAAGGTGACTGTACAGTCGAGGAAGTTGGAGGGTCAGTTGTGGGCGTCATAATTCCAGGGCCAACTTCTGGTCCCAGTCCAAACTCGCCGATATCTGCAGCCATTGTCCAAAGAGAGACAGTAAGCGGTGTCCACTCACCATACCTAGCTTCTCCGCATGCATATTCATGAGCTGCTTCGTTCTCTTTTGTTGCCCTGCCTAGTCAGCAGTCACGAAACACATGGCGAGTGCTGGCAGTGCCTCGTCTAGGTAGAGAGGGGCCGCGGACGGAGGCAATGGCAGGAACCGGGACCTGTGAGGGCTGACTGACGTTTCCATCTGTGGCGAAGGCTGGTAATTATCGGGAAGAGGAGCGCCCGCAGCAGCGCGCCATCTGCTGAAGGGGGGTGGGGGGCGTGTGTGTGTGTGTGGGGGGGTGGCTCAATGAGGTATGAGCGGAGCTCCGCCGCACCACCGGGCCACTGCCTGCTTCTGACATGAGGGCCTCGCATCTGCTGCTGACGAGCCGCTGCGGCCCCGGCACAACACACTCACAAACACACTCACAAACGCTCCACACACTGACAGTCTGTGCGTGAGGCATCTGACAGGAGGGAGGGGAGCAGCCAAACGCCCCCTGTGACCCCCCCACCCCTCCACCCTTCACCATTTACCCCCCACCGCCCATCCGCCCTCCTCCTAGCACCCACTAGCCCTCCGCCAGGCTAAGATTCAGTTTATTCATCTTTCTCCTGCTTGTTGTTTACCAAATGCTCAGGCAGGTACACAGTCTGTCAGAATAGCACAATCAGGAACGACAGACCACAGTTGAGTAAGGCAACGAGTAGGTGTGTAAGTTTGTGCGCGTGTGATAATGCACTGCAGATGCGATGTGTGTGTCTTGCTGGTGTGTGTGTGTGTGTCTGACTCATCTGCAGGACGCAGCTTTGTGGGGCTGCGGATGCCGGAGGTGGAGAGAGAGCACAGCAGTATTACAGCAGACCTGGCAGGTGCATCTCTCTCACTCTCCCTCTCTCTTTCTCTCTCTCTTTCTCTCTCTGTCCAACTTTGATAGCTTTCCCCGCAC
>BRDA01015255.1:1856-20827 GCA_036984385.1 Crenuchus spilurus | reverse complement strand
CACTGTACAAAGGTTTTAAGCATCCCTATACAGTGAGGAAAATAAGTATTAACACCCTGAGAATTTGGAAGTTCTCCCACTTAGAAATCATGGAGGGGTCTGAAATGTTCAGCTTAGGTGCATGTCCACTGTGAGAGACATCATCTAAAAGAAAAAATCCAGAAATCACAATGTATGATTTTTTAATCATTTATTTGTGTGTTACTGAATTTTTAAGGGGGCAGTGTTTATTTACTGAATAAGAGCACTATATTACATCTGGGTTACACTAACACTTTAACTAAAGGTGGACATATGACGCAGAAAGAAATGCAGCTCTTCTATTAAAGGACTTACCTCAGAAAACAGAAACAAACACTTCTTTTAGGCTAAAAAAGTGTCTTAATCACAACAATATAATGTTTTCTGATCGAGTTAAAATCTCTCTGGACGTTTGAAGAGGAGTTAATTATTTTTCTCCCCGTTTACATGTGACTCTTCTCAGAGGAATTATGGAGGAACCACATTTGTCTACGTCCTCCCTACCTAGTGCACTACGTAGGATTTAAAGTAGTGTCCCCTTCAGACTAACAGTTTATTAAATATCTTTTGTGGTTCAGACACCTATAAACGGTACAAATGCACTGTTTGTGTGAAGAAGCTTGTTTGTATACACTATATAGGGAGTAAGGAGACATTTTAAATGTAATCATTGACGTCATAGGTTATTGAACAGGAGCTTTTATTTTAATCCCGCCCCTATTGCGGAGTAAATGCACTACGATTGGCTGGAAAGAACCCAGCTCTTATGCTACGATTGGCTAAAAGTCAATAGCGAACAATAGCCATCTAGTCAGATTATTAGACAAGAACGGCGATTGCCGGAATACGGGTGTGTTAAAACAGGGGTTCTCAACTGGTCTCAGCCCAGAACCCACATTTTCTCATCGTCATTAAGTCACGACCCACTTTTAATGAATACAAACAAATTTATTTTTTTTTAATTAGCCTTGAGATTTCAGGGGAGGACATGACCGACAGGGCGGAGTGCTGGAACATATATTACTATTATTAAACTAACTAATAACTATTATTACAATACATTACTTACAAATTATGATTTATATTTGACTTGGTACTGTTAATAATATACTCATAATAACAACTTAAGTGTTATTACTAATAAAATAAAACAATTTATATTTAGCATGAATATTAATACATTATTATTATATATTATAAAAGATTTATAAACTGTTACAACCATGTAGCATAAAATTATCACCCAATTCTGTGTTTCACTTTTTCAGTCAACTTCACTCATTACCAACAATTTTACACTTATATTTAGACTGTATGGTCAACAGACCTCATTTACCTAAAGTTATACCTCATTTCTGAGTAAAAAATAAGCAGAAATTCTGAGTTATTCTGACAATAGTTCAACTTAGAGACATGTAAACCGATGGCTTATCACAGACAGATAGCAGCTCGCACACAGACAGATTCTAATGTTAATGATTTTAATATGAAACCTCTGATATGAAAAGCTGACGTGACACAGTGCGTTTTGCCGTCTTGTTTCTGAACATCACAAATTTAAGAAGGGCAAACAAATGGTGGTTACCATGGCAACGAGAAAGCTGCGCTCATCTGACCATGCCTCTCTGTCTTTTTTCAAGATAAACAACGAGTACATCATCAGATAAGCATTTACTATTATTAATTTTTAATTGTTTCAAAATTTAACTGTCCATGACCCACCCAGAACGTGTCTGAGACCCACTTTTGGATCGTGACCCACCAGTTGAGAATTGCTGTGTTAAAAAATATTAAACCCATTAACCATCATCACCTGATTCTAGGCAGATTGAGTGATTTAAGTTTGAGTCTGAGCTGAAGTCTGTAACAAAATGGAGGAATAAGTTTAAAAACATGCTACACAGTACCAACACATGTTTGTTAGCTTCAAAATATTATATAAATAGTTCTAATTTAACTCTGTTACGTCCACATCCAGCTCTGTATGTTTAGTTATCTTCTTCCTCCTCCTTCTATACTGCTCACTGCTGAACTTACTATACATGTGCGAGTTTTATAGAGATTTAATGAAGTAGTTGCAGTAAATAAGCACACAGTAAGATGACAAAGTACATAAAATATGTTTGAGGACAAATACTATAACATTTATTTAGTATTTTGGCACATTTAAGCCAAAATGACATTTATTTAGCTCCTTCTGCTTCAGTCCTACTTTAGTAATAAAGTTTACATTAGTCATTAAATCATAAAGATTACTTAGACTTCAGTTATCATAGAATTACGGAAGATACAGTATGTTAACTCTTATTCACTATATCACACTAGAGATAGTCTCACTGACTATCTCAGGGACAAATGCACCATGAACAATTCAATATCTTATTCATACACATATATACTTTACATTTTTATATTTCTCTTATTTTATTTTTATTTTATATTTTATCTTACGTAACATTTGCAGTTTGCACTTTATTTTTAGATTCTACTCTTTAAACTTATATAAAAAAACCCTCTTACTTTCTCCCCTCCTCTTTCTGTTTTTGTAGATTTGTTTTCTTTTGTATGATTTTTCATATGCTTGTAAAAATGTGTTGTAATGTAATGTACAGTTGTTGTTTTTTCCAAGTTATACAGCTTGCCGTTATTTCATTTTTGGCCTGAAAATACACCCACAGGCCAAACAGACAGGTCACAATAAATACAAACACAATAAATAAATAAAGGGGAATTGGTCCCATTAAAAAAAAAAAAACATTAACCTTTAACCCTCTGGAGCCTGAGGGTATTTCAGACACTCTGATCTTGTCTGACATGCCTTGACTTTTACACAAATTACAAATTACTCACATTATTCAAGTTTCACATATAAGTGGTTTTGTTTGAGCCATAATAGCACTTGGTGGAGGTGTTGAATATGTTCTTGCATGTTTTTTGAGTAAATCAGCAGGTCATCAGTATATACAACAAGACATATCTGTTTATCATCCTTCTCAGGACATTGCCTATATTCTCTATGGAATAAACCTATGGTCATGGATAGTGGGAGTGTTGTGAAAATAATCTTGCCTGACCTTATCAGTTGGCCATCTATGCCTTTAAAATATAGTGTGTTTTTAGCAAGGTGATGGGGAATGGCCAATTGTCTGGCAAAGGAGTCCATGAAATTGCCATGAGCCAATAAAAAGGGTTGTTGATCCTGCTCTTCTGGTGGAGCATTCTGTAATAAGGAATGAGCGGAGTCAGGAAGTACATTGGGATCCATGACCTTTTAGTGAACAAAGAAACAAAAGGTTTACTGTGGAGACAACAACTGAAACTTAGAACAGCCCATGGCTGTTAAAACTGCTCATTAATGAAGGAAGCTGGCATGGAAAGGAACCAAGAGGTCAAGGCTGAGGAATCCAAGCTGATATAGTTAAGGCCTGTAGGAGAGTTGGAATACGGTGGAGGTCTGACTGCTGCAGAAGGTATCACACACTCTGATGAGGAGAGAAAAAGATAATCAATGTCAAGAGGTAAGAGCAAGAGGTAAGAACAGGTAGGGTAACTCAAGCTAATGTTCCATGAGGTAGTGTGATGCCCCTAGTGTTTATATAGCCTGACTGAAGTTTCAATGAGGGACAGGTTTGTGTCATTACTGGCTGCAGCATGTCAGAATTCTGGGGAGTGTGACCTCCTGTGGTTGGATTGGGAACTGCATTGTGGTTGCACTGCTGTAGCTGCACTTGACCTTGACCTTGATTGAACAGACTCAGACTCATGTCAAAAGTCAGAAGCAAAAAACTGAAGCATAAGCATTTAATAGATTCCATAAACTAAATACTTTAGCAGCAAAATCAACAAAAACTAAAAGCAAAACTGGCAAAATTAAAACAAAAGTATCAAATAATTCCAAAGAGTAATATAATAAACAAGTATCTCTAAAATATATTTGATTTTTTTTTCTGTTTTGCATTCGCAGCATATATATATTTTTTTGCATTCGTTTCTTAGACTTTTGCTTGCACATTTTATTATTTTGTGTAAAACTTTTGGCATAAAATTAACTCCACACTGCTCCTCCAGTCCAGTGAGTGGCGCTACTGCACCAGATAACTAACAACAAGAAGCAGAACAGCAACAACAACAAGACCCGATAGCAGAAGGTAGAGCTGTGTTTATGACTTTTAACTCTTTATACTGAGTTTATAAATTCACTAATACACACACAGCCGGATAAATGTTGTTTTCTACAGTAAGATGTGAAATATGTGAGCTAAGCTAACGCAGAAGTCATAGACTGAGCTCAGGAAGCTAATGTAGCTAATGTTAGCGTTTACTTATATTAATACAGACATAATAATTTTATAAACATCATCATATAATACCGATATAATGTTACAAACACAAAATAACAAATAAAACAGACTTAATGTTATAAACGTCATATAACAGACTTAATGTTATAAACGTCATATAACAGACTTAATGTTATAAACGTCATATAACAGACTTAATGTTATAAACGTCGTATAACTCAGACTTATTGTTAAAAACGTCATCATATAACACAGATATACACATAATATAATAAAAAGCAGGTATGATGTTTGCTTTTATTTTTGATATTTATGCTCAAGATCATGTTCTTCTTGTTGTGTTGGAGAATGTTAGAGATGATAATAAATAGTCACATTTATTCAGTGTAAAAATGTGACAGGACCATCCAGGTATGGCACAGAAATATATTGCTGCTTGTCACAGATGAACTTGTATATGAAAACTTTGTGCAAAGAGGAATTTTCATGAAAGGAAGACATTTATAGGGAAAAAAAGGAAATTTCTGGGAAGACAGAGCAAAGTTGTGGTGACTCAGAGGAGGAGGAAGCGACAAAATGCAACTCTCATAATGTCCGTAAGGGTCAATGATATTAAGGCCTCCTCTAGTCAAACAAAAGCCACTTTCCAGGCTGACATATAAGGCAAAACGTGCAACTTCAGAAAAGAGAGTTGCTCAGGGCATAAAGAAGGGTTAAAATTCAAGACTTATGTCAGTGTAATGATAGTATACTAGAAGGAGCCATCATTATAGTCTACACAAAGAGATATTTTATTCAGGATGATGTGATGGGACATCCCACTTTCCCAGAATTCTGCCATCACTCAAAGCATGGGCTGTGGAATTATGATTGGTTGTTTTATGAATACATCTATTTGACTTGACAAGCTTCATATGGCCTCGTCAGAGTCCACATCTGAACCATGCAGAGAATATTTTGTTTCACAATAAAAGCAGACTTACTAAGAAATGTTTTTTTTTTTACATTGTTGGATGTTATATATAAATGTACTCTTTTTTTTCTCCAGAAAAGCATCTTGTTGCAAGCCTTCACCTTCTCCTATGTCTTATATGCTGCATTATTCTAATGTGCTTCTAAAAACTCCATCAAGAGGAACACATCACTTAGCTGAAATTGAGAGAAACTGTATGCGAGAATATGGTGTTCAGCAGCTCCAACACCCAGATATTATCTTCTGTTACTCCCCACACGAACAAATCTTGCAAGCAAACACAAAAAAGCACAAACAAAGAGAGAACGCACCTTTGCTCAGACTGTGGGAAGAGATTTACTGCAAAAAGTTCTCTCCAACGACACCAGCAAATTCACACTGGAGAGAAACCCTATCAGTGCTCGGAGTGTGGGAAGAGGTTTAATCAAAAGAGTATTCTCCAACAACACCATCGTATCCACACCGGAGAGAAACCGTATTACTGTTCCGAGTGTGGGAAGAGTTTTACTGTAGAAAGTACTCTCCGAGAACACCAGCGCATTCACACAGGAGAAAAGCCATATGAGTGTTCTGAGTGTGGGAAGAGTTTTACTAAACAGAGTAATCTACAACGACACCAGCGTGTTCACACTGGAGAGAAACCATTTCAGTGTTCAGAGTGTGGCAAGAGCTTCACTATGCAGAGTCATCTCCAAAGACACTGGCGTATTCACACCGGAGAGAAACCCTATTACTGTTCAGAGTGTGGCAAGATGTTTAATCAACAGAATATTCTGCAAACACACCAGCGTATTCACACGGGAGAGAAACCATATCAGTGCTTAGAGTGCGGGAAACGGTTTAATCAACGGTCAAATCTGTATCACCACCAGCGGATTCACACAGGAGAGAAACTATGTCACTGCTCAGAGTGCGGGAACTGTTTTAGAGACAGTAATACCTTAAGAGAGCACCACTGTGATCACACTGGAGGGAACCTTTATCATTTTTCACAAATGGAGGATCTTTAGATATTTAAATTTAAAGACAAAGAACTGTATGTAATAAGATATGTGTGTTGTGTTACATTTGATTTGTTTTCTTTACGTTTTTTTCATTATTTTCACATATTTAACTGATAAACACAAATATAAATTTTTATCTTTAAGTTAACTGTCTGATTAAAAAATGTCAGCACTTAGTTAAACTCTTATTGGCAGATGTTAGCTGTAACTGCAGTTAAATTTAAGCAAAACATTTCTTCTGTTGGTTTCCTAAGGTTAATGCAGATGTAGAATAATGTTGAAATTAAGATAACTGGGCTTAATTAAGCTGAGGATGATTTATACTACTGTGGAATTTTAAAATACTGTGGAAAACTTTGAATTTCTTCTAACAAGTGAGGGCAACTAATGTGCCTCTGACCTTAATTTAGTTCTAAGCTCATTTTAATGTGTTTTTAAAAGACTGGCAGTAGAGTTGTATTTTGTAACTATTCTGCAGCTGCATTAGTACTTACACAGGTTTCAGTTTGGAAAAATATCCCATCACTAAATTGAGATTCTGTACAGTACTTCCACAATGTTTAAATCTGTATATTCTCGTCAGTCAGGTGAAAGAGATGTGATTTCAGTCAAAAAATATAACCCTGACCCTAACTTAATCGATATTGAATCGAATTGAATTGCAACCATGTGAATCGGAATACAATTGATCCAGGAAATCAGTGGTGATGCCCAGCCCTAGTAAAAAGCAAAATGTTTTTGATAGCAGTGACTTGTACTTTTTTTTTAAATATCAACCACGTAATCAGTGGTTTATCCTGCATGTATTCTAATATTTGTATTTGGGTTCTGTATGTAGAATCAATAAAGACACATCTGGATGAAAAGAAGCTTTATATTAGGATGAGATTTGGATATTTCATAGGGAGTATCTGAAGTTGAGGATCTAAATACAGAGCTACATTTCAGATGATATTGTTTCTGATATATCAGTATTTCTCTTATAGATTGTGCAATTTTACATAAAACTGTGCATTAATGGCATCAGTTCTCAGATCAACTTTCTCAGAGAACTTATAGTTACAATCATGACATTAGAAATGTTCAAAGTGTGAATTTAAATGAAATTTAATGTATTTCATCCAAAATAGCCATTTTAAATCACATTTTCTTTCTTGAAGATGAACAATAAAATAGATCATTTGATTTCTTTTTGAGTTTCAGTGATGTCATAATTCTGTACATGACTGAATATATGAATAAACTAATGTGTTTAACCTTGCAAGTGGGCAAAAACATGGATATGTTCATTAAAAGTGTTAGCAGCAAGGTCTCCAGCTAACACTAGTGATAGAATAACTTTAATATTTAATGTCATTACACTGTCTAAATGAACTAATTAGATTTAACAGACTACTGTACTTTTAATCAAGTCTCATTTAATGTCGGAATATTGGGCATCCCAATTAAGGCCACCTGTACTGAGCCATGCACAACTGTGCAAAAGTTTCCTATATTGCACTGTTGGACCTCTTCTAAGGTTGTTTTTATAGCTGCTATTACAGTACATTTAGATAATGGCATGCAAAAGATTGGGTACCACTGGTCAAAATATGTTACTATAAACAGTTAAGCAAGTTGAAGATAAAATGATCTCCAAAAGGCATAAAGTTAAAGATATATAATATATATAATAATATATAATATATATAATCTCAGTAAAACGTTTTAACTGCCTGTGAACTCCATAGAACACAACTCTTTTTATAACATCGGAGCATGTAAACAATATTTAAATAATTAAAAAGTCAAGACAAATCACCTTCTTTGCCTTTAATGAAGGTCTCAGACTAGTGGATGTAGCTTGGGACTTCATTATTACAGGCAGCATGAGTTTTTGTTATTTGTGAAGTAACTCACACTGTCTCCTAAACCACAGCGTCTAGTTTGTGGTGAACCATAACTTCATGTTTATTAACTACTATATTATCATAACCTATGAATGTAAATTATCTTAATAGATCAACAGAAAACAATCATGACGAGTAGCCTTGAACTACATATGAAGTGAATAGCATCTCGTAACAGGTGAAGGTGTGAGATGGTAACAGTTCATTCTTGTAGGTGTTACATATTCTTAGATATGCAGCTGTGAAGACCTGAGTGACTCTTCACAACAGCCTTATTGTTATGGTCAGACAATTGGTTTGGAGTCTCTCTCAAAAAGCAAGTCTTGTGGTCAGTGGCCTCCAAATTCTCCAGTTTTCAGTCTGAACATCTGTGGGATGTTCTGGGAAAACAATCTGCAGAGACTCCAGCTCGACGTACAGGCCATAAAGAAACTGCTGCTAACATCTTGGTTCCAGATACAACTAAACATCTTCAGATGTCTCACAAAGTTCATGTCTTGACAAGCTAGAGCAGTTTTGCCAGCCCGTGGAGGACCATCAGCATATTAGCAAATTGATCATGATGTTTTGGCTCATCGGTCTATGCAGTTTTGATGAATGAGGAATGTGGCCCTGCTACACTTTAACATCAGTGCTGGTAAAGACGATTTCGTTTGTTCCTGTTCAGCCCGTCATGTGACTGGAACATCACATATTAAGGACAGACTTCATAAGTAGAGTGTAGTTCTGAGTCTAGTTCACAGCTTTTTTCTGTGGTCATTTCATTGTTTTGCTGAAGTGTTTATCTGTAGTACTGGACGTAAGATCGCTCCAGCAGGAAGTAACGTTGTGGTGAAGGTTCCTCCAGGCAGTGCGAGTCCAGAGACAGAGATATTCGAGCAAGAGGAAGAGAAAGCAGACGAGTAAAACCCATCAGCAGTGGCCTGGACGGGAGGGGTGGCAAACAAAGTCCTGAGGAAAAAAGAAACAAAACCCAAGAACACTTTTCATTCAACTGATTACCTAAACTGATACAACAGCATTATACCTGAGCAAGATCTGACCCACAGAGCTAAAGCTCTCACACTAAACCTGACAGACGCCTGTCAGAACCTGACTAACAGAACAGAACATAATTCTGTTTAGGGGACGACGTGAGGAACAAAACAGAGGGGGGAAACCTGTTAAAAGGGTGGGTTTACAACTGAAGAAGGGAGGTTTGTGTGGCTACCAAGGCGTGAAAATGCACTAAGTGTGTGTAAGCTTTTTAATAGTGTGGGAAGCTAAAGGACAAACAGAGGACAAAGGACAAATTTTTGCCCATTTTTATCCCCTTCCCAATGTGGTAGTAGCCAATTAATCCATCCCATCCACTAGGGGGCTCTCCTCATCACTTTGCACTGTCCCTGACTCTAGGAGGGTGAAGACATGTACACAACTCCTCCGCTGTGTGTGTGATGCATCACCACCTCTTTTCACCACTACTGCGGATACACCGTCTCTGGGGAGGCTAACGAGCTCGGAGGAAAGTCCAGGATTCCCAGCTCTGAATGAACCAATCAGCAGAGGCCTGAGCCAGCGGACATTGCAATGTGAAAGTGATAGACAGAGAGAGCGCCATCTACCCGCCCAGAGAGTGCACTGCCAGTTTTTGATCTCATTATCCTCGGCTGTTGATGGCTGTGTTTTTAAAGAGTGACCAGCAGATGGCATTACTTTGACCATAGTGCCCTCTGCCAGTGGCCGAAGAAACTCTCACCCCTTACAGGACCCACTCTCTTAGGGGTGGCTCCCGAGAGCCCAGAGTTCATAGCCAGGGTTTGGTGAAACTCCTGGATCAGTTACAAACCAAGAATATACCTGGCAGGGACCCAGGAACACTCATTGGAACTTCACTAGGTACTGGGTCTTGTCCTGAATATTGTGGCTGTTCAGACCATGTAGGCCGGAGAACTCTTGATGATGTGTGGGAGCAGGGGGCCTTGCCTCCAGAGCGCCTTCACCACACAGGAATGGTCGAAAATGGGACACGAGGAACATGGGATGGACCATCAAGTAGGGAGGACGGCACAGCCAAGAGGTCAATGGATTAATGTGCCGCTCCACCTTGAATGTTGAACCACAGTGCTAACTTTTTGGATTCTACCTTAAGGGCAGGATCCTTGGTGGACAGCCAGATTTGCTGTCCACATAGGAAGGTAGGTGCCGCCTGTTTGTGGCAATCTGCTACCCTTTTTCTGGTCTCACTCGCTGTCAGCACCACGGCCACGGCCTTTTCCCAATGCAGGGTGATTAGAGGTGAGAAACTGTAGAATCTGTGCCAGGTCTTGGCTGATTGTTTCTAGCTGGCCATTGGACTCTGAGTGGAACCCGGGGGACAGGCTCACTGAGGCTCTCTGGAGCTGGCAGAAGGCCCTCCAATACTGACTGGCAAACGTGGGTCCTCGTGAGGAAGCCAGATCACATTGTATGCCATGTATATGGGCCACATGCTGCAGTAGAAACTGGGTGGTGTCCACGAGGCAAGCTGGGTAAGATGACAAACTTGCATGCCTTGGAGAATGATCAGTGAGGACCAGGATGACGGTATTGGCCAAGGATGGGGCAGTTCAGTAACAGAATCCAGGGCTATGTGGGACCATGGACAGAGGTCCAAAAGCATTGTCTCACCCCTCACAAACTCAGTCTGAACCTGACTGTCACCAACAATTCTGTCTGAGCCTGAACAGAAAAGTCTCTGCTGTACTGAAAACTATATTGTATGTTTTGCTGTAAGTGACCTGGTGGCTGTCGTATCCGGGACATACTGTATGTCTCTCCCAGACGCTGCACCGCCTCCCACCTGAAACAGACAGTTATAGAGTTTCTCTCAGCTTATCCACAGTCCACATTCAGTTAAATCAGTGTATGAGCTCGT
The DNA here is from genome assembly GCA_036984385.1 of Crenuchus spilurus. Lineage (NCBI taxonomy): Eukaryota > Metazoa > Chordata > Actinopteri > Characiformes > Crenuchidae > Crenuchus > Crenuchus spilurus. Next base: position 9,743 of record BRDA01015255.1, on the reverse strand, counting down.
CTTCCTCTGTGTGTGTGTGTGTGTGTATGTATGACTGTGTGTGTGTGTGTGTGTGTGTATACATGTACCTGTATGACTGTGTGTCCGGTACTACAGTGTCTCTCCTGCCCTCTTGTGCTGTTTTGTTGTGTTGCCTCTGTTCTCTCTGCTGGCAGCAGAAATAGTGCAGAACCTCCACAGGTGTGACCTCACTCTCACCTGAGGAGCTTTGATGATGTTCCAGGTGTTTGTGTGCCTGAGAAACAGTAAACTCATTAAGACACACCCACAGGTCAGTCTATGTCATCTGAGACCACTGACTACTGGACAACTAGTGTTCAGATGACTGTGAAGTAAAGCTGTCAGATATTTTTACCATCAAAGGTGAGCAAACAATAATTAGTAAAGTGATTATTTATTATTTTACATTTTCTAAAAATAAACTACTAAAAAACTTCACATGAGAGAAACAACTGACTAAACCGGTTTAAACTCTATACCGCAGGTCCCCCACATGACAGCAGCCATGTTTAAAAGAGGTTAAATCTCTGACATTCAGATCACCAGGTGTCAGCAGGACATGAAGAAAATCAGTGAAAAAATCATTTCAGTGCTCTTTAAATTCTCACTGTACAACCTGCTCATCTCAGAGTCACAGTAACAAAAATGTCATAACTGGACTTTCTACAGCATCTTGTGCAAATAATAATAATAATAATAATAATGATAATAATAATAAATGTAATAATAATAATAATACATGTAATAATAATAATAATAATAATAATAATAATACATGTAATAATAATAATAATAATAATAATACATGTAATAATAATAATGATAATAATAATAATAATAATACATGTAATAATAATAATGATAATAATAATAATAATAATAATAATAACAATGTAATAATAATAATAGTAATAATAATAATAATAATAATAGTTTTAATGTTGATCAGTTTGGCTTATAAGTGATGAAAAACAGAAATCCAGAATCTCGGATCATTAGAATATTTCATTTGGGATTTAAGGAAATTACAACAAAGTTTTGACTTGTAATGTCTCTTTAAATTCAAGAGTTGTATTGTCCTGTGCAGAGTAAACAGGCAGTTACACTGTACACTGATATTCTTACTGTGTTAGTCCTCCTGTTATACACCAGCTATTAAAGCATAAACATAAAAGCAAAAAAAAAAAAAAAAATTTAAAAGATTGTGTAATAAATTTTGTTTTGATGAATATTTATATAATTATTAAATAACAATTATTTTAACAATTACATTTTATTATTACTTATTTTGATTTGTAATACATAACAATTATATAAAAAACAAGGAATTATATTTTATATAATGATTAAATAATTATTTTAATTTCATAAAATGTTTTATTAAGTAACAATTATTTTAAAAAATAAATGATTGAAATAATAAACATCAAATTTTAGTATAACACTAGTATAACAGGGTGCAAATAAATGATTATAAAAACAGTGTGAAAGTGGTGAGGATGACTGTTTTCTCTCACTCTGTACTGCTCAGTCCAGCTGATGAGCCACTGTCTGATCATCTCTCTCAGTGATTCCTGAGGATTCAGCTGTTTATGAGCTTCAGTCGCCCAGAAGTCCAGCTGAGGAGACAACCAGTACTGAACCTCATCTACACCCAGAACCTGCAGCAAACATACAGCTACAGTACTACAGAGAGAGAGAGAGAGAGAGAGAGAGAGACAGACAGAGAGAGAGAGACACAGAGAGAGAGACAGAGAGAGAGACAGAGAGACAGACAGACAGAGACAGAGAGAGAGACAGACAGACAGAGACAGAGAGAGACAGAGACACAGAGAGAGAGAGACACAGAGAGAGAGACAGAGAGAGAGAGAGAGAGAGACACAGAGAGAGAGAGAGAACAAGTGAGTGTCTGATGAACTGAGTATGTAGTGTACATTGGCAATCTTTGTCCACTCTTCCTTACAAAAGAAAATGTACATTTTAACATAATGCATACAATAGAGGTTTAAAGAGTCCCTAGGTCAAAGGTCATGGTCTTATCTATGTGGCGTTTGTTGTTCACAACATTTCTCCTCAATCTGCCAGAGGAAGAAAATCATGTCCACTGTTGAGCTTTGGGTAAACAAGCTCTGCCAGTTCCTGAACAAGCAGCAGTCAGATGAAGGCTCTTCTGACAAAGCCCAGAAGGACAATAAGGGGCTGACTTTGACATTGCAGCTCATGCAGTGACTGTGGTTGGGTCTTACACCCCTGGAAGAGGGCAGGTGGTTTACCACCGCTGCCAGGAGCCTTCACTGAACTGCCAGACTGTTGATTGCCTTGCTCATCTCCCCCACATCTCCACGAATGGAGGTCCCCACAAGTCACAGAAACAAATGTGTGTGTTTCTTACTGTAATCTCAGTTGTTTGTCCGCAAGTAAACTGAGGAGCTCCACAGTCAGATCATAACTGTGAGGATCCACACACACCAAGAAGTTCAGCAGCTCCTCCACAAAACGCTGTTCATCATCTGACTGCACACACACACACACACACACACACACCACAATTAAACTTTTAACTATTAAATAAACGTGTAACCATGCAGTCTTGTGCACAGTTTCACACACATCTGGTAGATGTTTAAGTTCAGTCTACAGCACTAAGTGAAGTTTGTTCTCTGTAGGAGACGAGTTCACTTATTTACTCTTATAAACTGATGGATTCAGGGGGGCAGTGACGTTTAAACAGAGCTGTGTGTATGCATGCTCACCCTGTCCTTGTGCAGAAAGGTGTGTAGTGTGTTCAGCAGACTGTGTGTGATGAGCTGTGTGTTCTGCAGGTCTGTGTGTAAAGCGACGATGGCTCTGAGAACACTCAGCTTCTGATCGACACTGCAGCTCTGCAGAACCTCCAGCAGCTGATCACAGAACTCGGCCGCACTCAGAGACTCCGGGATAGACTGTAACAATACAAGTCAAAACAGTAAACATCAGAGGACGTCACACAAATCCAACAAATATAAACATCTCTATTTGAAACAATGCAGGCCAGTTTTTAACTGCATCACTCCAAGTCATCTTAAGACCAGTGAGTTTATAATAGAGGCTACTGTAAGCAAAGGTGTGAAAAGTCTTCACACTCATTACTCAGGTAGAAGTATAGATACTAGTGTTTAAAAAGACTTTTATAGAAGTTTAAGTATCAACTTAAGCTTTTTACTCAAGTAAAAGTACAAAAGTTCTGGTTTTAAAACTACTTAAAGTATAAAAGTAATGTAAGGAAAACAAAAGCCAAAATTTAGTCTGCCCCACAGGGGCATATTGTGAACTACCCCATCCCCCCCACCCCAAATTATATTTTTTCTAAAAGCTGTAATGACTATAATGTTATATTAAAATGTTAATGTTGAATTTTTTGGGATGTACTGGCTTCCTGTTTCAGCTGCATATGTGCCCCTTAAAAATGAAAACATTTTAGTAATGTAAGAGCCATTTTGCACTAAATGTATATTTAATAGCAATTATATTGCTATTTTGTGTTTTATGTTCTTTTAGGTTATTTAGGAGCATTATTTTAGTATTTAGAGTAAATCCTTTATTTTTCTGGCAATCGATTGCTTTCCCTGATTGCAAACTTAGTCTGTACTCCATTACTTTCCCCTGAGGAGATCAGGGCAGTAGTTTAAGGTAGCACAGTTCTCTTAGCGTAGCCTGTTATGCTAAGCTACATTTTTTATGTATTCCTTTGTTTGTTATCCTGGTAAAAACAATACAAACAAGCCTGTGTGACAGAATAAACGTGTTTGAGGACTACACTTCATCTCTTTCTGTTGCTTTTGGAGGATTTTGGATCCGCAGGCACGAGTTACTTCAAGTGCTGCCTTAAAGCGCTGCGTTGTGGTACTGAGCTTACTGGAGAGTGACGAGACACGTGACGTGCAGGTACCAATAGGGTATCAGAATGGTACAGTCACATTCACTCTTTCTGGATGGCTCAGTTTATCTGGAGAGGATGTTTTGTGAATGATGACAAACTTAAATGAAATACTCTAGAAATAACGAGGCTGTTTTTAAAATTTAAGGAGTAGAAAGTACCAATAATTACATGAAAATGTAAATAAGTAGAAGTAAAAAGCCTGAAAATAATTACTCAGTAAAGTATAAATAACCAAAATTTCTACTTAAGTGTAGTAATTAAATATTTGTACTTCGTTACTTGAAACCTCTGACTATAAGGTACAACCCCAATTCTAAAAAAGCTGTAAAATGTAAATAAAAACAATGCAATGCTGTGTAAATCTTATAGACTCGTGTCTTATTCACAATAGAACACTGAAAGTGAGACATTTGACAATTTCATGTAAAATATGAACTCATTTAGAACTTGATGTCAGCTACACGTCTCAAAAACGTTTAGACAGGTCAACAAAAGGCTGGAAAATAAGTGGTACTAAGAAGAAGCGAAGACCTCAGAAGCAAGGATGGGCAGAGAGGTTCACCAATTTACAAAAACATCTGCATTTAAAAACTGACAAACAATTACAGAAAAACGTTCCTCGATGTAAAACTGTGAAGACTTTGAATATCCCACCATCTACTGTACATAACATCGTCAAAACATTCAGAGAATGTGGAGGAATCCCTGTGCACAAGGAACAATCGCTGACAGTCAGTATTGGATGCTCATGACCTTTGGGCTGTCAGAGGGCACTGCATTAAAAACAGACATGACTCTGTACTGAAATCACTGCATTTTTAGTGTGTGTGTGTGTGTGTGTGTGTGTATAAAACTCACACTCCACTCAGGGTAGATGCTGTAGAACCACGGTTCCTGTACAAACGGCTGCAGGAAGAAGGGCAGCTGTGGTGAAGGAGTGCGAGGAGGTGGAGGAGAGTCTGGCTTGCATGGAGATTGGGTTGGTGTTGGGGTGAGGGGCTTGTGTGAAGAAGGTTCTGGGGGTGGAGTCTGTTTAATGGGAGGGAGGGGCTTTAGTGGCTGGGAGAGAGAAAAGAGAAACGGTTAATAAAGAGACACGTCATGTTAGAAATCTTCAGTACTCAGTTTTACACTGAGGTGTTCAAATGGAACTTCATCACTCCATCTTCCAGCAGTCCTCAGTACGGTACAGCACCAGAACATTTCAGAATATCGGTTCTACTGCTCCACAGCCAAGTGGTGGTTATACTACTGATGTTGGGTACCAGGCCGTTCTATTGGTCAGTACATTTCTGTAGAGATTACACCATTATGTGCATTTTCACACCCACAGCCAAAGCCTAATGCCTATTTCCTTCAAACACACACACACATGTTTGTTTCTGTGAATTGTGGGGACATTACATAGACTTCCTCAAACTTTAAAACTTTAACCCGAACCTCAAAACATGTCTTCACCATCAAATTTCATGACTACATTTGTAGTGCCTGTACTTAAAGAAAGGTCCTCACAACCTGACTATTTAAACAGGTTTGGGTCCCCAGAACATGGCATAAACCTGGTACATACACACAAACACACTTTGGTAATATTATACTAGTGAGGACATTCCATTCACTGGTGTAATATTCAGTAAAAATAAACCTAAACCTAAACTTAACCTTAGAAACCAAAGGTCACTGCTTCCACTCTTTTAATTAAATAAAGACATTTGTAATGAAAATTACACATTTCTTGTGAGGACCAGAAAAATGTCCTCACTTTTACATATCTTATATGCATTCCTATCATTATGAGGAGTTTCAGTCCCCACCAGGAAGAAATACAAGGACACACACACAAACCTTCAGTGTGTATTTGACCTTCCTTTGTGGGGGTGAGTGTTGGGGGGTTCTCGGGGGTTTTGGTGGTGTCTCTACAGTATACACTGGAGAAGCCATGTCCAACTCCTTCTGGTCCTCAGAGATGAAGAACTGCTCCTCATCCTCCTCTGTCTGTCCAACCCAAACAGTCAGCATCATTTCATAATCAAATAAAGAGTCTCCAGCTCTCACGGCTGTGTTTTAGCTAATCTAGCACCATATACATGGTCATGTCCTGCTTAGCTGTGTGAGTTTTCTCAGGCGAGACGTCCTCATGTGGTTTCAGACACCGTGTATGTACAATTAAAGTAAACACGCAAAGCCTACTGCTTTGATTTAAGGCAGATCACTGATAAGTGTCACCTTCCACCAAATTAAGATTAAAGGGGTCATATTGTGCAGTTTTGTATATTTTTTTCATCTGATAACCCAGTTATGATGGTTGTACTTAAATGTCATATTACATGTTTAACATCTTCCAAACCTTCTTTGTTCTATCAAATGAATCAGGCCGTCTTTGTTATTGAACCTTTAATCTATAATATATGTAAATCATCCCTGATTGGCTGGCCTGTGTTGTGCCTCATGCTGAAAAGTTTCATTGTGAAAGGGGTGGAGCTAAACTGCTATAATCAATCAATCAAAATTTATTTATATAGCGCTTTTTACAACGGATGTTGTCTCAAAGCAGCTTTACATAATCAGTATCAGACAATTTGAATTAAGCCTGATGTGAGCAAGCTGAAGGCAACAGTGGCAAGGAAAATCCCTCAAGGCTGGAGGAAGAAACCTTGGGAGGAACCAGACTCACAAAGGGGATCCATCCTCCTCTGATCAAACTACTGACACAGATTTACATCCTTAGTTAAATCTGACATTGTGCTATAGTATAAAACATTAATGATATTAATAATAGTGATCATTGCATTCATATTAGGTATCATAATTAAAATGCAGTAGCATTAGAGCTTCAGTCCGATCATTGCTAGTAGTAGATGTAAGTGAGCAGCAGGTCTGGTGTCACCCACAGGAAAACCCACTCCGGAGCAGAAGGAATTGAGCTCTATAAGCACAAATAAAATCTATAAGCACTATAGATAAAACTCAGTGAATCTGAAATGGCCTGTTTTTCTTTATATAGACTGTGTATATATAGAGTAGTGAATGGCAATGTTTACAAACCATATTAAACTATTTTATTAAGAACAATAAGGGAAATGAGTCTTTGAGCTCTTTAATATTTATGCACAGGTGAATTATGTGGTAACTTCAGGGTGACTGAGGCTAAATTAATCCAGCAGTGAATTTTACTTCAGGATTAAGCCTTCATCATCATCATCATCACCTACCTCCTCAGAGTTGTGGCCAAGATCATCCCGTAGTTTCCACGGTTTAGCAGGGACAGAGTTCTTCATCAGAACATCTGGCCACAGCTGTCCAACCAGCACCGAGTTAGGGATGAAGCCTGGCGGGACCCGGAGACGACTGTCCTGTCTGTTGTCCTGCAGGAGCAGATACAGATAAGTGTGTAGATCATCTCTGGTTTTTTACTGTGTCTCATCATCAGTAAGTGTAACCTGTATATAACATGTGTGTGTGTGTGCGTGTGTGTGTGTGTGTGTGTGTGTGTGTGTGTGTGTATAACCTGTGTTTGTGTGTGTATATGTGTGTATATAACCTGTGTTTGTGTGTATGTAAGTGTGTGTGTGTGTGTGTGTGTGTAACCTGTGTTTATGTGTATGTAAATGTGTGTGTGTGTGTGTGTAACCTGTGTTTGTGTGTATGTAAATGTGTGTGTAACCTGTGTTTGTGTGTATGTAAATGTGTGTGTGTGTGTGTGTGTGTAACATGTGTTTGTGTGTATGTAAATGTGTGTGTAACCTGTGTTTGTGTGTACGTAAATGTGTGTGTGTGTGTGTGTAACCTGTGTTTGTGTGTGTATATGTGTGTTTATGTGTATGTAAGTGTGTGTGTGTGTAACCTGTGTTTGTGTGTATGTAAATGTGTGTGTGTGTATATGTGTGTTTGTGTGTATGTAAATGTGTGTGTGTATGTGTGTGTATATGTAAATGTGTGTGTGTGTGTGTGTGTGTGTGTGTGTGTGT
>BRDA01015242.1:0-46504 GCA_036984385.1 Crenuchus spilurus | reverse complement strand
TTCTATTATGAATAAAATATTGACATTTGCCATCTCCACAACATTGCATTCAGTTTTTATTCACAATTTGTTTAGTGTCCCAACTTTTTTGGAATACGGTTTGTATTATTTCACAATTTTATTCATTCCTGTAGAGAAGAAACTCTATTTATTTTTACATAAAAACAGTAAAATGTGTAACCTGAACAGGAATTTCTACAAGACTGAATGATCAGTGTCTCTGTTAATCTTACATACATGAAAGCTTCATAGCAATATATACAACAGTGTTAACATTGCAAGTGCATCGAGTTATTAAACAATGCAATGGATCTGCAGTAATTTTAGTGTATAAAGGGCAAGGGCACATGCCTAAGCTGAACACCTGTGATCTCAGAGCGCTCATATCTATAGCTTATATAACCACATGGCCAAGGGATTATTTTGGGAAACCTTGTGAAGCAGTACAATACAGAGTTACATTCACAAATGGTATGTTAACCTGCAAAAAACAAAACAAACAAACAAACAAAAAATCCTTATGTTAACCATGTCAATAAGCAGCATCAACTTATCTGGGCTTGCAGATATTACACAGTAGAAACTTGTATTGTGGTCAGACAATCTCTATTCTAGATCTTTTTTTGAAAGAAATAGATGCCAATGTGTTCTGGGCCAAAGATGAAAGGGACCATTCAGACTCTTATCAGCAATGAGTCCAAAAGCCAGCATCTGTCATGGTATGTGGGTGTGTCAGTGCCCTTGGCAAAGATCAGTTACATTTCTTTTAAGACTAGATTAAGATTAAACAATTTGCCAATGTGATTTTCACACAGCAGAATTTGACCTACGCATTTAAACCACTCATGCAGTGAAACACACACACACACACACACACACACACACTAGTGAATACACCAGGCTGTGAGAAGCCCAAAGCGGTGGGCAGCCCTTATCCACTTGCGCCCGGGGAGCAGTTAGGGGGTTAGGTGCCTTGTTCAAGGGCACTTCAGTCATGTCCTGTCTGGGGATCGAACCAGCAACCTTCTGGTAACAAGACCAGATACTTACCACAATGGCTGTCCCCTAAAGATTTGATAACTACATTAATGCAGAAATACATTGATATTTTAGAGCAATAAAAGCTGCCTTCAAGATATCATCATTTCTAGTAACATTTTCATTTTTTAACAAGACAATGCAAGACCAAATGCTGCACTACAAGGGAAGCAGAGGACTGAACAGGGTATAGACACTGGACTAGCGTTCCTACAGTCCTGACTGGTCCTCATAGTGAGTTATTGTATATTTTTGTGAGAAAAATGACACAAAATAACACCTGAAACACTCCATAACTTATGTACCACAAATATCCCAGAGGTATCTTTAAAGTACCGTGAGAAGGAATGGCAACATTACAAAGTGGTAAATGCTTCACCAACCTACTATTTGTTGGAATGTGTTCTAGTATTTGCAACACATACTTTTTTTTATTATTTCTAGGTTTTTGCCAATTGTATCCCCTTCCCAGTGTAGTAGTAGCCAATTAGCCCATCCCCTCCGTTAGGCCTCTCTCCATCACTTTGCAATGTCCCTGACTCTAGGAGGGTGCAGGCAAGCACAAGCCTCCTCCATTGCATGTAATGCAGCTACCGCCTCTTTTCGAACCACTGCTGATACACCGTCACTGGAGAGCCTAACATGCTCAGAGGAAGGCACACAGGGTCCCCAGCTCCGATTGGACCAATCAGTAGACGCTTGAGCCAGCGGACATTGTAGTGTGAAAGTGATAGGGAGAGTGCCATCTACCAACCCAGAGAAAGCACTGCCAATTTTTGCTCTCTTGGGCCCCAGCTGTTGATGGCAAACAGCATGACCGGGATTCGAACTCGCGATCCTCTGGTCATAGTGGTAGCGTCTTTGCCCGCTGAGCCACTCGGGGCTTTGCAACACATACTTATTTGTATCTACAAGAAAGAAGTTTTAAAACCCAAAGAATGAGAGTGATTTACAAAGCAGCAGACGTTCTGTGATCTCTAATTATCCTGTATCTCCTGTCATAAAGTCTTTTCTGGCAACTGTGCTTACCTGCCTTGTAAATCTTGCAGTTGCAAATTAGTGTTCTGGCAGAGTCTTATATGAAGAATCCACAGTAGAATAGAATCACATTTATAATCATGTGCTAATACCTGAAAATTGAGAACTATAAAAACACAGAGCAGGGGCTTTGTCTTACAATTGTACACTAAAATCAAAATCAAATCCATTAGGAAAACACAGCTTAACAACACTGCTGCAAGTGGAAAAAAACAAGGTCTCACTGCAGCCCTTTCCAAACTTCACTAATTACTCTGGTTTTTTGTATGGATTACTTAGAGCATGAGCGAATCACCAGTGGTCTGAACAAACAAATGATCAGCAAATTCTAATTACATGGCTGACTACATATATCAGTACAATACATCACCAGCAATACTGCAGCATGTTTACCTTAAAATGCTACAAACCAATTCTGTTTCTGTCATCTAGAAGGATTATAGCAGAGAGGGTGGTCATCCCAGGTGGGATGAAAAAGGACATTGCTGTTATTCCCTTCATACGGCACTTGATGAATAATAGACATTAGCCGTTTAAAAGACCTCCAGCCATTTCCTCTGAAGAGTAGGGGTTCCAGACTAAATTTCCCACTTCTAATAATCCCCATCTTCAAAAACAGGCTTAGTGTCTTCTCATCTCTGTGCTTAATAGCTAATGTGTGGTTAGCATTCTGGCTGCCGTCACATCTATCCAGGTGGAAGCTGTACAGTGGAAGTGGTGGAGGTGATTCTCTGTACTAGTACAGCACTTTTGCTGTCTAGAAATGTGCTATAGAAAAGTAAGTAAGCCAGCCAAAATTAACAACTGTACACACTCGCACACACACGTTTATAATCTGTTCTTCTGACAGAATAGCTTATTTCATTTCAATTAACTACAATAATACATACGGAGTTATGCCCTGCCCTGCACCCGGTGAAGGGGTAGGGGACTGATCCCTGATCAGGATTAAGTGGTTAGAACTTAGTGGTTGGATGGATGGAATACATATGGAATTACACCTCTTCTTATCACTGGTAATAACCCTGACTTCAAAGGTTTGGACACCTACTTTAAGAGAATAATGTGCTTGAGATTGAAGTCTGGAAACTACGGAAACAATTATTTTCATATGTCTCTTTGGAAAACCATCTTTTTCCAGGAAGGAAGTCTAACTGTTTAGATTGGAGAAGCTAGCAGTGCAAGACCCATCTCGACTGATCATAGTAAATAATTGCCCCTAGAAAATGATAGAGTGTAAGTTCTTTTTTGCCACGTGGCTTCTGAGACTCATAGAAGGAAACTGAGGGGGAGAGGGGATTAAAGACTAGCCTGAGGGTGTGCAGTTGGAACAGGGTCAAGATCACAAAAACGTATTTAAAGAAAAAGGGGTCACAGGAGCTGTGACATCATCTTGGATATTCTTTGGGTAGCAAGTTATAGCTGCAGTACTAAACTGCAGCTTTTAGGATAATGTAAATCATATTTAATAAGTGATACGAATAGAAAATAAACCAACACTACTGTGAGGATAACCCTTCATTGTTCTGTTTGTATTTTTTTCAGTTTGTCCTAGGAAACAAAGTTTGATTGAAACCTTGCTTGGACATTACAATACTCTATCCAGCAACTGCCCCATTCACTGCTGTAGTTAGTAGATGGGAATAAAAAAGATGGGAGGTACCTGTCACTGTACTGAAATCACAGTGAAAGCCATTTTATATTACAGTGGTAACCCTACTTACGAGCATCCCTACTAACGAGTATTCCAGGTAACGAGTCAAGATCTCGGAATATTTTTGTTCCAGGTAACGAGTAAAATTCCAAGTAATGAGTAGCGTAAATTTGTTCAATTATGCCAAACCGCTAGGGGCGCTGTGGTCATAGCATCCCCTAGATGCTACCGTAGAAGAAGAGGTCAGTCAATACCTTTGACCGCTATGCAGTAAAAGTGAAAGTGCTAGTGAAAGCGACGTTAAGGTAGCAAAAGGTAGTGAACAAGAAAATTAGATACATTTTACTTTTACTTTTCATATGATAAGTGTAACCATGCCATACACGTACGCCCGTCCTCCTGTCCTCCTTAGCAGCCAGCCTACAGTACACCAGCACCATCGGTCTCCCTCTCCTTAGCGGCCAGCCTACACGAGTGTCGTAGTCGTCTTGTTTATTTTTTAAAAACCCATATAAACACATTATTTAGCATATTAAAGTATACTGTATATTGGTCGGCTGACACAGATTAATCAGTTTTACATGTATTCTTATGGGGAAAATGCATCCAGCTAATGAGCATTCCAGCTAACGAGCTCAGCTCCTGCACGGATTAAACTCGTAAGTAGGGTTACCACTGTGTTGTTATTGTTATTATTATTATTATTATTATTATTATTATTAATATTATTATTATTATAGAAATATTTCTTAAGAATGTCATGATTATGACATTTTAAATGATGATTAATAATTACAACAGTTTAATTGTCTAGCATTCCCAGCTGTCCTGTTTCCTTATTTTACAAACTCAATACTAACTGACCACAGGTGCAGCCGTGTAATCAGATCAGTATCAGAATCAAAATTTCTTTATTTCATCAAACATGTTACAGATACAATGAATTTGACTTGGTTAGAACGACCCGCCTATGACATGTAACAAGCACAATAAACAGTAAGTAGTATAGAAAATAATAAAGTGTAAAAATAACTAATGTAATAAGAATAATAAAGAGTTGAGAGAGTTGAGAGATGAAGATAGTAAATTAATATACACACTATAATATACAGAAAGTACAGATGATATGAACATGTATATAGACTTAACATATGTACAACTGTGTAAGCATGCATAGTGCAAATGAGTAAAATGTAGCATAATTTTTTGTAATTAATCAAGTTTCAGTTGTTGGTCTTGAGTGTCTGGAAGTGGTGATGTCCAGGATGTTAGGGGTCAGTTGTGATTTCACCAGTGTGCTTTCTCACCCTGCTGATATAGATCTCCTGTAGCATTGGCAGATTGTATCCAATGATCTTCTCTGCTGTCCTGTTGATACGCTGGAGTTTTGCTCATTCTTGTGAGGTCAAGGAACGAAATCAGATGGATATGGATGCTGTGTGGATGGACTCTATGATCACTGTTTAGAACTGGATCATCAGGATCTGAGGCTGGTTGAATTTGTTTAACTGCCTTAAGGTAAATATCCTTTGTTGTGCTTTCTTAAAGATGGACTGTGTTCCTCTCCCACTTTAGGTCACCGGTTATGGTGGTCCCCAGAAACTTGAGTGACTACAGTGGAGACTGTAGAGTTGTCGGTGAAGGGGTGAGGGAAGAGGGGTGTGAGTTGTGTCAGAAATCTACCACCATCACTACAGTCTTTTTCTGTGTTTAGCAGCAGGTAGTTGCTGCTGCACCAGAAGACAAGCTGCTCGACCAGCAGTGGAGGTGAGTCTAAAAGAGTGGACAGTGTTTACAACAGCTTCCTGTGGCTGATCCAGTCATATGAGTACACCATTAAAACACCATCACCATGTCAGAGTCACAACTGTGCTGAGAATGATTCTAAACACAAATGATACCTGCTCTGTCCTGTGGGAGTGGAGGAAATGATGGGTGTAGAAACATCTAATTAAACATTCACTGTCATATCAGAATGTATTTTATTTATTTAACCTTTATTTAAGCAGGCAAGTCATTAAGAACAAATTCTTATTTACAATGGCAGAGTGGCAAGAACAAGAGCCACTTGAGGCTCTGAAAATACAGAACATTTACAGTACAACCACAAAAACATCAATCAACAAAACACAATCAGCTAAACTGTCAGTTCATGGATAAAGTCAGAGCAAAAATACACCTTATATTTCTTAAAATTAGAAGTTGAGAGAAAATTGAGAAGTTGAGAGGGGTTTGTGCTATAAGAGTCTAAAGAGATAAAGAACATCCAGCTTGAATATTATGACTATGAATATTATAGTATCACTGGTTTTGAATTAACTCGGCCCAGGATATCACAGATGCCACATTATTTTGGTTTGCTGTATGTATAAATAAGATCACCACCAGTCAGTTATAGCAAAATGAGTGCAAAACTCATCATTGGCAAAAGATGTGATTTGACTGCTGTAAAGGAGGGCATGATAATAGGGGACTAGGTGATGTGTAATCACATCTCAGAAAACACTAACTTATGGAAGGTTCTAGAGTGTACCAAGAAGAATAGACTTCTCATACAGGTGCTGGTCATAAAATTAGAATATAATGAAAAAGTTGATTTATTTGAGTAATTCCATTCAAAAAGTGAAACTTGTATATTATATTCATTCATTACACACAGACTGATATGTCAAATGTTTATTTCTTTTAATTTTGATGATTATAACTACAGCTAATGAAAATCCCAAATTCATTATCTCAGAAAATTAGAATATTACTTTTTTTTTTTTTTTTTTTTACAAAAAAAACAGATTTTTTAGAAATGTTGGCCAACTGAAAAGTATGAACATGAAAAGTATGAGGCCCAACAAAGTTCTGAGGTCAAAGGTCAAAACAGCTATCTACCATGAACTTTTAGAGCACTTCTTGCTTCCTGCTGCCGACCAACTTTATGGAGATGCAGATTTCATCTTCCAACAGGACTTAGCACCACAGTGCCTGGTTAAAGGACCATGGTATAAAGATCTTATTTGGCCAGCAAACTCGCCTGACCTTAACCCCATAATAAATCTATGGGCTATTGTGAAGAGGAAGATGTGATACGCCAGACCCAACAATTCAGAAGAGCTGAAGGTCACTATCAGAGCAACCTGGGTTCTCATAACACCTGAGCAGTGCCACAGACTGATCGACAGGCTAAAGGAGCCCCAACTAAATATTGAGTGCTGTACATGTTCATACTTTTCATGTTCATACTTTTCAGTTGCCCAACATTTCTAAAAATCCTTTTTTTTCTTGCCTTAAGTAATATTCAAATTTTGTGAGATACTGATTATGGGATTTTTATTAGTTGTCAGTTATAATCATCAGAATTAAAAGAAATAAACATTTGAAATATATCAGTCTGTGTGTAATGAATGAACATAATATACAAGTTTCACTTTTTGAATAGAATTACTAAAATAAACAAACTTTTTCATTATTTTCTAATGTTATGACCAGTAATTGTATATTGAGTGATTAATGGTGCCTGGATTATTGATGCCAGAGAAGAACAACAACTCCAGCAAGTGGTACAGAGCGATCAAGTGGACCAGTTAACCTCTGTAATGAAAAAAAGGAGCAATAAAGTGTCAGAGATCACCAAGCCAAGGATTTTTATTTCTACAAATATGTAGGTGATAATATGATATGACTGTGTAAAACTTGTGTATTAGGCCACACTCACTTCCAGTTTAATCCAAACGCAAATATAGAAACACACAAATAAGATTTTCACACATTATTTGCATAGACAAAAGTAAGCTTTATCATGTTTGGACTTATCTGGATGCTGAGAGAGAACTACACAGGAACACATTTAGGCCTACAAAGATCTGGAATTTTCATTTTCTTTGTCATAATTATTGCTGTAGACATTTTCCAACTTGCTTGAAGATCTTTGAAAATGTCTGTCATCAATTCATGCACTGGCCTTTTCTGACACCTCTCAGAATGGAGTAGCGCACACACACTGTCTCCAGGAGTCTTTTGATGGAGGCGTCAGTTCTGCTCAGTCCAACTGTTGTCATCCGTGCTCAGCTTATCCAATTTCCCTGTGCTATCCCCGACGACACCTGCATAATGCGTGTGTACAAAGGGTGAACATGAAGAGACCGGTGATGACACACACACAAAAACACATGCACTGGCCTTCCTCTCCGATTACTCAGCTCGGAGGAACCATCCTGTTTTCTTTGGGAATGCATCTGGGTGGGTCAGATAGGCTGCAACACAGCCAGCAGAATCTGGCAGCCACCAAATAAGGGTCAGTTTTCTATTGGTATCTATCAGAGGCTCTTTCTCTGTGTTTGACATGGAAAAGCATTAGGATTGTGCACTAGCATGCGTGTCTCGATGAACATGGATTACACAAGTGAAATGAGCTGTCAATGTCAGATAAACAAGCTGGCAATTTTCAGATATAAACACAGGCACAGTTTGGCGAGGCCACGATAGCGTTATTTAATTAACCTTACTGTGTAGCACAGCTGAGGTTAGCAGGCTGTGGGTGTTCATTGCTCGTAGTAGTGTTTCAAGTTTTGTATCTGACAGCTACTTTACATATTATTGTAAGCAGGATTACGCATTTTGTATTCGCTGTAACACAGGCTCGTTACTTCTCAGTATGGCTTTTCCCAGCCGCTTTCACAATGCGTGTGAAGATAATGTAAGACAGATTAACACAGCAGCACACATGAAAGCAAACTATAACTCTTAGATGTTCAAAGTTACATCTTTTGTTCTGTTATACTGTTCAAATATAATTACACAATTACATATTTAATTACACAGTGAATTTTGTGTAATTAGAGATGACTAATGAATTTTGTTTACAGAGATGTCAAGAAATAACAGATAATGTATCAAAAATGTAAAACACAGTCCTTCTTTACATGACGTAATATAATTAGTAGTACAGTAAATAATCTACATATTGTACTGCACAAACAAGTCCTTATGCTTGTGCAGTATTATGTTACACACTGCATGCAAATAGTTCTATTCCCTATGTATTTTAAATGTTTATTACAGAATTCAGATTGTTGTTTTTTTAAATGCTTATACACCTGCGAAGTATAACACGTCATATAATAGGACACCTTGGCAGCCATTATTCTTAAAGTGCCACATCAGAAAATCAGAATGCAAGGAAAAAGTAAAATTATGTTGATATTTTAATTCAAAATGCTATATTTTAATTATACATTCATTATTTGTAAAGTGATGTCATGCCTTTTTTCACTATCAACATTGCATAAATACAAATACAAATTATGAACTTTTTTTTTTTTTTTTTAATGAATTTCTATTTTCTTGATGTGGCACTTTAAGAGTCAATGACCACCAAGGTGTCCCATTATATGACATGGAGGCAAAGAATCCCATGGCATAAAGGTGAACCACTGCAATCCATACATTTTTTACAAAAGGACACAACAAAGGTTCTACCTTTTGAATTGAATCAGGGGGGCGTTACTATGGCCAGGTTATGGGTCTATACATAACCCTGGGTCTTATATCCGACCTAGATCCGACCGACCAACAACCGCTCCACACCAACACACAACAACAACACACAAGAAATGGGTGTTTCCCCAAAAGTTTAGTTAAGAATGAGATGCACAGAATGAAAAATATTAGGAGCACACTTTGAGGAGAAAGATGGCAAAAATAAATGAGTTTTTAGCTACTGCCCTTTACATCAGTTAACTTTCTAACTAGCTCTCTCTAACACAATGAAGCATTAAAATGACTGATTATGGCATTAATATATGTCTTCTTCAAACACTGATGTGGGTTTTAAGAAAGAGGATATTGAGGCTTCCCAGTCAAGAGAAAGAGAACGGACAGGTTTTAAGTTTCTTTGTTTTAAGTTATATATTTACAACATAGTAACATTATAAACAAGATTCAGAAGTTATTTTCTATTTATTTCCTTAGCCAGTGTGTGCTATATAAGATTGTTAGTAGCTTGTACTGTATATACTGTATTTATTTATATATGACTTTAAAAACACACATTGTAGTTACTTTAAAATAATGTAGTAATCCTTCAGATAGTGTCACAATTAAATTTTTAACAGTTAATCAGTAATCTTACCAGCTTCACTCTATCCAGTCTGCATCATGATATTCAATGTCATTTCACCAAAATGTCACAGGACCCCTTGCAAACACATTTATATTGTGACAAAGGTCATAATGATGTCTTTTGATGTCCCCAGTGTTGAAATGCTGGTTGTGTTTAACCTTTGTTTGTATATTTCTATAAGGAAAATTATAGGATGCAATTATACAGTAGTTATTTTGCATGGGGCTGAAAATGGGTTGAGAATTTAAATTTCATTAAATGTTAAAATACTTAATAACATTTTATAGTTTTAATAAAAATTAATGTTTTATTAATAAATGGATGTATGTGGTTTTGTGCCATAAATATATTCTCATTAAAATAATCAGTTTTGATAAGCATGCTTTTGACCGAGGTTATACAAGGGCAGCTCAGACTTAAAATGGTCTGGCAAATATCATCCTCCTTTTACATTTGTTAAAACTGAACAAAAGTGAGGAAATGTAATGGATGTAATTTGGTTTTTGTCTGTGGAGTATTAATTTAGAATTAAATTATGTGCTTATGACAAAGTAACAATTGAATGTGAATATTATGTTTCCATATTGCTTCTATCCAAGATTCTATCTTCTAAAAAAGAATGGTAACACTTTCTGTGGAGCCTACATTTAAGTCATTATAAATGTGTTTATAACTCTTTATAACTTGGTAATAATGCTTTATAAGAATACTTTTAAATTCTAATAATGCATCACGAGGCTCTAATTATATATTATATAATTATCTGCACTGTTATTAAGGCCTTATTACAATTATAAAGCATTATGAACATTCAGAATGTCATCACAGAGTACTTCAAGTAAATTGATTGACATTTGATGTTTTTTCCTCATTATAAATGTTTTCAATCATTGTAATGCTTTATAAACAGACAATGACCTGAGCAGTTATAAATGACTTCTCAAATCAAATCAAATCAAATTTATTTATAAAGCACTTTTTACAACTGATGTCACAAAACAGCTTTACAGGGTTAGTAATAACAAACATCAAATCATTAATCCTTAATTCCCAGTGAGCAAGCCAACGGAGACAGTGGAAAGGAAAAACTCCCTCAGAGCTGGAGGAAGAAACCTTAGGAGGAACCAGACTCACATGGGGGACCCATCCTCCTCTGGCCAACTAATTCTAAGTTTATTCTAACTTCTACCACTCCAAGTTCATGTAGTCAGGCTGCCATTACATCTGTGCTAGACAGACAGGCGAGGAACCTTAAACAGGTAAAGAAACTCCCCAACATCTAATTACAGAATATTAAAGGCCATGTTTGAAGTATGTATTATAGTCATTTTATTGCTTTATTTAGCAATGTTTAATTAGATTTTTTAAATAATTTTTTAAAATATAATTTCAGACAAAGTAATTACTTTATAGTTTTGTTGTATTTTTGCCAAAGTATAGTTTTGGTATCAAGAATTGCGATAAATTGCTGAGTATCTGTATCGAAGTCTAAATTGTGGGATCGTGACAACCCGAGTTAGTAATACTGCATTTTAAAACATAGTCAGAAATCAGTTGCAGTTTGAGTGGGATGAGAGAAGACTGAGATTCACCTTGACTGAAATGTCTGGGCTGTTAAGATGACTGTTCATGTTATTCTGGCAGCTCTAGTACTAAATTAAAGCGAAATTTGAACTCCAAACATGTCTCAGCTGAGTACATCAGGATAACTAGAAAACTGATTACCTGAATAAACCATTATACTCATAAAGTGGCTAAAACCTCACTTTAAAGCTCATTGCAACTTGCATATCTTGCGTTCATATCAAACACCAATCAACCTGACTTATGAAACCTGTATTTATAAGCCATTATAAATGTGGTTATAACTCTTTGTAGCTTTGTGTTATAATGCATCACTAAGCTCCTATAATGAACTATAGATACTTTGTGATAACAAAGTGATATCACATAGTAACACAACTTTCACTAATCATTTAATGCACTTTTTTATTATAATGCATTATAATGCATGAATTTTGGTTGAATGTCACCTGTGAATAATTATAAAGCAACTAAAATACATATGAGCAATAATAAACATGAAATAAATGTTTATAATTTCATGAATGAGTGCTTCAAGTAAAGTGATGTTTAACATATTGTTATAAATTAATTATAAGGTACTACAAACATTATTGTTGTAAAACAAGGTGAAAACAAACTGATTATAAAAGCACAGACACATTATTCAGGGTTCTTGGAGGTTTTGGCGAGTTCAATTTAAGACTTTATTAATCCATTTTAAGACCATTCTCAGTGAAATTTAAGACCAACATGACAAATTCCCAGAAACATTCTAATGATCCCAAAAATTCTCAAAACATTTTATTTTTATTAATTCAGTTATTGAAAAGGATTAATTTCATATAGTATTAGAACAGATATTTACATTCTCAATACAAGTAATCTTACAAACACAAAACTAGCATGGATAAATACAACCTCACTGTACATATGTCCGAGTTCTTCTTTTTTAATCACCAATCTTCGTAGGGTCTTGCTCGCTCAACACATCCGCGCGCACTCGGAATTGTGGCACAAACCATATCCAATAACACTGGGGAAAGTGGTTAATACATGTTTATAAGTCATCAAACAATGAGTTATAATATATAATGAAAGGTTCATGATGCATTATAAGAGTTTATATGTATGCTTACAAAGCATTATTACCAAGTTATAAATAGTAATAAACACATTTATAATGACTTATAAATGTAGGCTTCATAGAAAGTGTTACAAAAATAATGCTTGTGTCATTTGTCTGTGGTGTTACAATTTCAATGTTTTGACTGACAGCATTGTCATAGAATGTGTCTGTGGGCTTATTTGGATATAACATTTAAATATTGTAGCAATAAATTTAATAAAAATTATGCTCTCAAATATTTGGAATAATAATGGTAAGATGTTGGTAAATAAAATACCAGAAATAATAATAATAATAATAATAATAATTATTATTATTATTATTATTATTTAAATAGCACCTTTCATATATATATATATATATATATATATATATATATATATATATATATATATATATATATATATATATATATAGAAAAAATACAAAAAGGAAAATAATCAGAATTAAGCAAATAATAAAATACAACCAATTGAAACAACAGCAGTAAAAAGCATATGCAAATAAAATGCATAAGATAAAATTTAAATAAAAATACAACAGAACATAACAGTTATATTTGAGTAAAAAAACACAAAGTTTGAAAAAAAAAAAAAAACACTGACAGAAAAAGCCTGATGTATGTTTATTGGTAACATTTTACAAATCTTTGATGCATAAAACAGAAACTGCCTCTCCACTCTTTTAAGTTTCATCTGTGGAATATGGAGAAGGCCAGCACTAGATGATCTTAAAACATGATCTGGAACATAATCTATCAGGTACTCAGAAATGTATGGAGGTGCTAAACCATTAAAATATTTAAAAACTAGAAATAAAAAATGTATATAAATCCTAAGGGAAACAGGCATCCAATGGAGTGATGCTGAACCTGGTATACTATGATCTTGTTTTCTAGTTCATGGTAATATTATTGCTGTGGCATTTTGCATAAGTTATAGTTTGTTAGTTATACTGGCAGGATGTCCTATGAACAATGCCATACAGTACTCAAATTGAGAAAATACAAAAGCATGGATCATTATCTTTTTGTCTACACCTTGCAGAAAGAGATAAGGTCAAATTAGTGCTATTTTCTTATATTTCTTCCTCATCATTACCGATTATAATTATTTGTCTTTTCTTCATTCATTTTTAGAAAATTGTTATTCATCCTGATTTTTTTCATGGATAATATTTTTATTGAAAAAAATAGTTAAGATGTGAGAAGAATATTTTTTTCCATTAATTTACTTAAAAGCACAGTATGTAGTTTCCAGTGACATCTAGTGGTTAAGTTTCCATATTGCAACCAACTGAAAACTATTTCCACAGCCCCCCCTTCCAAACACAAAAGCGTCTCTACGGTGGCTGTAAGGTGTCAAATGTTTGACACTCCCAAACGCGATGTCTAATATCAGCTTTAGAACTAGTGATATGTCAAGTGGTAAGATTAATTTTAATTAGAAATTTAGGAAATGTAATATGTAAAATTATCATAGTTACAGTGCTATTGTAAACATTAGCTGTTTTCTGTACAAAATACAAGATAATGTAACAAAGTAAACACATCAAACTTTTTTTTTTCATGCCAAGATGGTGGCACGCAGCGGCTTCTCATGCTCCTAGCATACCTAGTTTTAGTAGTTGCATGTCGGTTTATATCAGTTCTGATCCTGAATTCATTCGCCCTCTGTGGTTGAGTTACAGCCAAACCGAATTTATTCAGATAAGAGACAGTTTATCCACAGAAGCAACTTTGGGTAATAACGCCAGCCCGCTGGAGTGGAACACAGGCCGGGAGGAGGAGATGAGACCTGCGGCAGAAGAGGGGTAAACGGGGCGGCGTGCTAGCCAGGCTAAAGGCTAACACTAATCGCCCCCCAATTCCATCTATTTTCCTCTCCAACCTCCACTCTCTGGACAAGAAGCTGGACCTCCTGCGGCTGAGGATGAATGTTTCTGAGGAGATGAGGAACTGTGTGGTGATTTGTCTCACAGAAACATGCCTTAACCAGAGCATGCCGGACTCAGCCTTCCAGCTCGCCGGGTGGCAGCTTTTCCGAGCAGACCGTAACCAGCAGTCCGGGAAAACCCCGAGGGGCGGCTTAATAATCTACGTCAGTGAAGGTTGGTGTACAAACTGTGTGTTGGTAAACAGCCACTGTTCTGAGGCAAGCATAAGAATCTTGACGAGCATAAGATGCAAGTTCCGCCATCTTAACAAATAAATGAAAAAAACCTTTATTATTGCTTCTCCTCCATGTATTTCTTCTTCTTCTCCTGTTTAATCTCAGCCAACAGTAAAACAAAGCTACAGTGCCATTGAATTTGAGTGGATAATTCATCATTACAACACAACAACAACGGTTTTTGCTAGCCTCGTTTTAGCAATATTTATTTATTAATAACCCAAAATATTACATACTGTACCTTTAAAAAATTTTACGTTAGACATTGGTTTATAATTGCTAAAAACTGAGTCAAAGTTATGTTTCTTCAGTAAAGGTCTTACAACTGCTCTTTTAAGTATATATGGAAAAATGCCTATTTTAAATGAACAATTTACAAATCACTGAAACAATGGCTGTCAAATACTTTTTTAAATAATGCTGTTAGAATTGGATCTAAAGCTCAAGTGGAGAAAGTTAGTTTAATGACAATTTTACCAATAATTGACAATTTTGACAATAATTTCAAACTTCACACAATTCTTTAAAAGGCTTACATCCAAGTTTTTTTTTAACATCCTTTACTGAATATCACATATAACTACAGCGCCCTCTATAATTATTGGCACCCTTGGTTAAGAAGTGTTCTTTGGCTTCTAATATATTTTTTTAATAATATAGTACAACAATGCAAAAAGGAGAACAATCTAAGCTTTAATTCAAGTGCCTTTAATTGGTGGGAAAAATCACACATAAATAAATAAATATTTTGAATGAAATCATGTGTGCCACAATTATTGGCACCCCTGGTGTTAGTACTTTGTACAACTTCCTTTTGCCAACAAGACAGCACTTAATCTTATCCTGTAACTCGTCACAAGATGGGAGAATAGAGAAAGAGGAATCTTTGACCATTCCTCTTGGCACAACCTCTCTAAATTGTTCAGAATCCAGGGTTTTCTCCTTTGCACTCTCCTCTTCAGCTCACCCCACAGGTTTTCTATTGTGTTGAGGTCTGGGGACTGAGACGGCTATGAGAGGAGCTTGATTTTGTGCCTTGTGAACCATTTTTGAGTAGATTTGGCCACATGTAGGGTCATTATCCTGCTGAAAGACCCAGTGACGACCCATCTTCAGCTTTTGGACAGAGGTCACCAGATTCTGATTCAAAATGTCCTGACATTTCAAAGAGTTCATGATCCCATGTATGCTTACAAGGTTCCCAGGTCCTTTGGAGGAGAAACAGGCCCAGAGAATCACTGATCCTCCCCATACTTAACAGTGGACATGAGGTGTTACGCCATTCTTGGTGTTACACCAGACCCACTAAGAGTGTTTGTTGCCAAAAAGCTCTATCTTGGTCTCATATGACCAAAGCACATGGTCCCAGTTAAAATCCCAGTACCGCCTGCAAAGTTATGAGTATAAGTCAGAAAAGTCTTTATCCATGCATGAATCCCAAACAGCTTGTTGGCATGTAGATAGCACCTGATGGTTGTTTGGGAGACCTCATAACCCCAAGATGCTACCATTTGATTCAATTCTCTTACAGTGAGCTTTGGAGAACTTTTTACTTCTCTTACCATCCTTCTCACTGTGCATGGTGGCAAGATACACTTGCATCCTCTTCCAGACTTGTTTGTCACAGTTCCAGATGTCTTGAACTTTTTGATGATTGCTCTGACTGTAGATAAGGGTATCTGCAGGTGAGTGGCTATTTTCTTGTAGCCGTTGCCTGATTTATGAAGGTCGACACACGTTTGCCTTACTTGAATAGTGTGTTCTCTTGTCTTTCCCATGTTTAAGAGTGAGTAAGAGAAATAGGCCTCTGTGTATTGTCATATTTATACCCCAGGGAAACAGAAAGTGATGAATTACTAATGAAAGGTTCCTTGATATTTTAATCCACTTTATACACTACAGTAGAAATGGCATAAATGTTTCAAATACATTTATTTCCAATAAATTGTTAAGGGTGCCAATAATTGTGGAACATGTCATTTTATGGGAAATAATTATTTCTCAGTCAGGATTTTTTCTTTTTTTTCACTTGAGTTAAAGGTTGCTTTTTTGTTGGCATACTTTAGTTTTCATATTGATTTTGACTAGATTTCACATAATAATAAAACAAAGAAAATACCAAAAAGGTACCTGGACAATCAAGTTTTTAATTAAAACAAACCAGTCCCAGCAGCAACTCTGTACATGGCCAATATATAAAGTGAAGAGAAGACAGAAGAACGGAAGAGGGTGGGTGATGCATCCATGTCAAAATTGCCATCGATTGTGTCAAAATTATTTGACGTCTCAAAACGACATCTGTTTGGTTGATGTTGATTTTAATTTTGCAAAAATCACAACACAGCTGACATGGAGGCTTGTTTCTCTACACAGAAACAAAACCTCTTCCAACTACATAGACTAGTAGTACAACTACTAACTACCGGGAACTTACCTATTTAAACAGCTGTCACTTCAATTGAGTTTGGCATAAAAACATCATATCTTCTAATTTATTTTGCGTTGTTTTGAATGTTTTCTCAGCTCAGTTCTTTTGGTGCTTGTGTGCACGGTCGCTTACGTGTTCAAGAAAATAATAAACCTTCATACGATTCCGGATATTTCCGACCTCTCGCAGTTGGTTCATACCCAAACTGTTTCCTCCCTTACTCTATTTTATCTCAAAAAAGTTTTGGATTTTCATCATTCTAAAACATCATATTTGGGATATCAAAATCCAGAATTCCGGATATTTCCGGAATTGTATCACCCTTGTTCTGCAATAAAAAAAATAATTATTTATGGCTTTTAACACATTTTAACTAGGGGTGCCGATAATTATGGAGGGTGCTAAGCAAGTTATCAGCCCTGATAACTCGAGCTGTTTCCTTATGAAAAAATGTGTTAATTTAGGCGTTCTAGTGTTAAATCCAGAAAACTGCTAGGTTTGTAATGCTAACATTAGCCCTTACACAAGTCTACTGACTGTACATAGATTACTACAGTGTTATGTAGCACAGTAGGGTTTAATCTATAGATTGTATAAGAAGTAGACAGTACACTTCCATTTACTTCCATTGTGATGAAAGACCAAAATGGATGCAACTATATTCCTTGCCCTTGTGAATTAAATACAAATTGATACACAGACACACTTTGGTTTCAATTCTCTAGTACTGCTGTTGTGTCAAGTTTTCATATAGAGTCTGTTGTTAAAACACAACACACAATTAACGTCAGTGTGCCACCAATCTATGTATGTAAACAATGAATTTTTATCTATTGTGTTGAGAATCAATACAGTATCACAAAATGTCATATCCAGGTGTACATATTCTTACACCCTACTGACCTCTTTTAACAGCATGTGAGTCTTTGTTAAAACAATGCCTTTTGGTATCAATGCATCAGTTGTGCTAGTTTATAGGTATTTGAATGCCTGTGTATTTTCAGTTTCACTTGAGAGGGAACTTATTGCATCATATTGCTTTTTACTGACTTTAACAAGACGGGTAGGGCCCATGACCATTTGTAGCCCCAGAGCCCACGAGCAGGTTAATCTCTCTCTGCAGTCTCCCCAGTGGCCTTTCCACCAGTGAAATGTAACTCAACTGGATTGGATGTTTTTTTTTTTTTTCTTACTGAATTAAATCTTACAGTTGTACAGACACAGTTTTGATTCAGAAGTGTCAAACCTGCTTCCTTACCACAGAGTTTACAACTATGGATGACCATGTAATAGTGAAACCTAATGCAAAGCCCATGGCCATATTTGACCCATAAACAATGTAGCCATTATCAGCCATTCATTAACCTTTTCATATTGAATGCCACATCTACTGTGGCTGCCCTCTTTATCTCATTCTCCACAACAACATGCTTTGAAACAGTGCAGGTCTTGACTTACCATCTACTGACTTTTATGTTCCATCTCTCCCAACCCCTTTTTTGTTTTTGCTCTCATCGAGTGCAGGACCTTTGAGTGAATTGGCATGAAAAATACATTTAAAAAGAATGAAAAAGGAGAAATTTTTTTCTGGTGGATATTTCTGCTGCTCTGTCTGCCCTCTTGAAATCTGTTCTATAGTGTGTTCCAGATTGTCCTGGTTCATATTTTCCTTTTCAAAAAGGTTTAAAAAAACTATAGATTGAAATACCTGGAATACCATAATGTTTTACTGAAGTTGGCATGTCAGACTCTCAGAATCACTTCTATCAACGTCAATCTACAAAGGAGGAATCCTGGCGAACTCACTGGTTCTGCTGCTGGGAAAAACACAAAAGCACCAGGCTATACAGGTACCTGAAGAAGTTGAGCGGCGTGAAACCAGAACAGTGCTTCCAGTAGTGTTTTTGATGCTGTTTCTTTGCAAAGTTTCTAATATTTTCAGGCTTTTTATTTGTAAGAAAGTTTCTTACAAATGCTTCTTTTTTGTTGAGGAAAAACTAAAAATGTATATTAAACAATTCAGTTTTAGTTTAATGAACTTACATATTTCTTAATTCTAGACAAACTGTACCAAAAAAGTTCTGCACTGAAGTATTGTATATATTAAAATAATAATGAACAAACAGTCTTAGCAATGTGATTTTAGCGGTGTGATTGTGGGCATCCGGGGCCTGGTGGTTAGTGATCTGGTCTTGTGACCGGAAGGTCTCAGGTTTGATCTGCAGGCAGGTAATGACCTAACCCCCAACTACTTACTGGGCAGCATGGATTGTGCCCACCACTAGCAAGTGTGTTTCACTGTATGGATGGTAAAATGCAGAGAAACAAATAAGGGATTATAAAATAAAATAAAAAAATTAATAAAGAGTAAACAATGTAATGTACAACATCCAACTAACACAAAGTATGAGAAGCACTACTGTAGTAAGTGCCCTGTGACAGGGTTTGCTACATGTATAAATAAATGAACACACCAGTCAGTTGTAGCAAAACAATCATCATGGACAAAAAAATATGATGTGACTGATGTCCAATAAGGTACCGGACTTGAACTAAAGAGTTGTTTGGACTCTAACCTGTCTGTACTAACAGAGATAATTATCTTAATGGAATAAAAGCACTGTTGTATGTCGCTCTGGATAAGAGTGTCTGCCAAATATTGTAAATGTAAATGTATGTAAATGTACCAGGTGAAGCATGTATAATCTCAGAAACCACTAACTTTGTGGGATGTTCTAGAGCTGCTGTAGTGAAGGTATACTGAGAAAAGACTTTTTTTTGCACATTGATTGCTTCTCAATGGAATAATAGTTGTACTGTCACAAAGACTCATTCATTCATTCATTCATCCTCCCACCCGCTTAATCCTTATCAGGGTCGCGGTTAGTCCCCTACCCCCTCACCAGGCGCAGGGCAGGGCATTACACTATTCAACCAAGCCTATTGAGGGCGCCAATCCATCACTGGGTGTAAACATATGCACGCACATGCACACACACCCACGGATAATTTAGAGTACCCAATCCACCTGATCTCCATGTTTTTGGACTGGGGGAGGAAACCGGAGTCCCCGGAGGAAACCCACGCAGACATGGGGAGAACATGGAAACTCCGCTCAGATGTGGACTTGAACCCAAGACCACAGCGATGAGAGGCGAACGTGCTAACCACTAAGCCACCGTGCAGCCCTCAGAAAGACTCAGAGTTGGGAAATTAGAACGCCACCAATTATACTGAAAAAAATGTATTTGTAGACAGTATATGTTAGTAATTAATAAGACACCTTAACAAAGACGCAAGCCACCTGACCAACAATGAGCCAGGCAGGCAAAGGAGAGGAATGGTTATTAACATGGAATAGTATGATCCACTTTACGGGTGCTTAAAATTGTATCACAATATGCTTCCAGGCATAGATACTGCATTGTTTTTGTAGTATTTAACATATGTAAGAAGTATATTTAAATATTTTGACCCCCCCAATACTCCCCATAATTTGCACCATGTGTGGGTGATTTCAGTGAGACACGTGTGGATTGTTGAGGTCATTTGTTTTGTGCAATTTGAAGTTGATTTTATATGCATTTAATGAATGAATGAGTTTGAGAATGAGTATTGGGGGCTGATTAGTTTTAATTAGATCTATTTTTAAATGAGTCAATTTTTATAGTTTGTTAATAAATTGTCAATTTTTATGTATAATAAAAGTGACTGAATGCCAGACTCCTCTCTATGAATATTTTGTCTCCCTCTAACCGGACCTTATGGGTTAAACAAAGGTGGTGGCAGCAACCCTTTAATAATTTCTACCTTTGCTTGGCAGCGGGCTTCGCCATAGTATTACGCCTTAAATGCTATACTTACAAGTCCACTTTCATCAAAATGTAAATGTAATGGAGTGAATGTAGTACACTACTGACCACGTATGACCCTGGATACCCACTACCCTACACATAGGAAACTAGGTAGGCAGGTAAATACTATTTAGTGCAGTTCCAACAGTTTACATTAGCCATGTCCCCTTTTTAGAGACACCTAATGTCTATCAAAACATTATAACTGAATTATTGGATAACCCAGGATATTATTCAGTATTGAGACCAATATCATATATTTACTGTATAAATGTATGCAGCTCACTTCCCACATTCAGTATGCTCTTCAGCTTTTATGTTGTGACTACAGTAAACTAATGTGTCTACAGTTGTGCTTAATGCTTTGTGAACCTTTTAGAAGTTTGTTTATATATATATATATATATATATATATATATATATATATATATATATATCTGCATAAATATGACCTAAAACATTATCAGATAAAAAGTAGATAAAGAGAGCACAGTTAAACAAATGAGAAAAAACTATTATACTTGGTAATTTATTTGATGAAGAAAATCATCCAATATGACATATTTGTGAGTGACAAAAGCATGTGAATCTTTGCTTTCAGTATCTGGCGTGATCCCCCCCCCCACTTTTGCAGAAATAACTGCAACTAAACATTTCTGGTAACTGTTCTTTAACTGTTCTTTGGTAGAACGACTTGTGTGCTTAGGGTCGTTGTCTTGGTGAATGACTCACATTATCTTGAGATTCAGTTCATGGACAGATGTCCTTACATTTTCCTTTAGAATTCTCTGATATAATTCAGAATTTACTGTTCCATCAATGATGGCAAGCCATCCTGGCTCATATGTAGCAAAAGAGGTTCAAAGTATGATACTGCCACCATCATGTTTCACAGATGGGACAAGGTTCTTATGCTAGAATGCAATGTTTTCCTTTCTCCAAACATTCATTTTAATTAAGTTCTATTTTGGTCTCATTTGTCTACAAAATATTCTTCGCATAGCCTTCTGGCTTGTCCATGTGATCTTTAGCAAACTGCAGATGAGCAGCAATGTTCTTTTCAGAGAGCAGTGGCTTTCTGTTTGTGACCTCGCTGACTATTATACGCCTTGCTCTTGGAGTGATCTTTGTTGGTCAACCACTCCTGGGGAGGATAAAAATGGCCTTGAACTTTCTCCATTTTTATACTAATATGTCATAGTATATATAACATGTTTTTATAATCTAAATTGTATGATATGCATCTGCACAAAATAGTTTAAGATGTTGAAGTGACATTAGAAAAATAAGTATAGCAAATATAATTTTAAAATAAAAACCTGAAAAATGGCATGTACTTATGTATTCACCCCCTTTACTATGAAGCCCCTAAAAAGTTCTGGTGCAATCAATTACTTTCAGAAGACACATGCTTAGTGAAATAAAGTAAACCTGTGTAATCTGTTGTCACTTCATCTGCATGTTTACAGTATGCACCTTTTCTTAAAGATCCCAGAGACTTTGAATATATTCCACCTATTCTTTACTCTCCCCATTGGCTCCCTGCCTCTGTTAGGGTTGAATATAAGGCCTCCCTCCTTACTTATCAGTGCATTTATGGAAATGCCCCTTTCTACCTAAAATAATTCTCACTCGACAAGCCATCACAATCTCTACACTCTATGAACTCAAATCACCTCCTCCTTCCCAGAAGTCAGCTCAGCACTATGGGTGATCTGGCTTTTTGCGCTGCCGCACCTCATTTATGGAATGACCTCTCTGACCATTTGAAGGCAACACAGATAATTGAGAGTTTTTAAAAAGGACTAAACTTTTCTTTTAGCAGAACTTATTCTTTTTTATTAACTTCTTTTATTAACTAAAATCTGTTATTATTATTATTATTATTATTATTATTATTATTATTATTATTATTATTATTATTATTATTATTATTATTATTGAGTCCACAACACCATTAAGCAAGAGGCACCACTAACCAAACAACACCATGAAGACAAAGGAGATCTCCAATTAAGTCTGGGACAAAGTTGTTGAGAAGCACAAGTCAGGGTTGGGTTATAAAAAAAATGTCAAAATCTCTGATGATCACCCAGAGCACTATCAAATCAATTATCACAAATGGAAAGAACATGTTACCACAACAAACCTGCCAAGACTGTCGCCCACAAAAACTCTCAGACTGGGTAAGGAGGGCATTAATCAAAAAGGCAACACAGAGACCAAAGGTAATGCTGAAGGAGCTGCAAGGTTCCCAAGCAGAGACTGGAGTATCTGTCCATATAACCACAATAAGCTGTACACTCCATATAGCTGGGCTTTATAGAAGAGTGGCCAGAAAAAAGCTTTACTGACAGACAAAAATAGGAAGGCTCATTCTCATTTGCCAAAGAGTCAAAGTGATACATGGTGGTGGCAGCACCATGCTGTTTTATGTTTTACAGGAGCAGGGACTGGGAAACTGGTTGGAGTTGAAGGGAAGATGGATGATGCTAAAAAGAGGGATATTCTTGAGCAAAACCTGTTTTGGTCTGTCAGTGATTTGAGACTGGAACAGAAGTTCACCTTCCAACAGGACAATGACCCAAAGCATATTGCTCAAGCAGCACTCGAGTGGTTTAAAGGGAAATCTGAAAATGTATTGTAATGGCCTAATCAAAGACAAGACCTTAATCCATCTGAGAATTTGTGTTCAGACTTGAAGACTGCTGAAACTATCTAACTTGAAGGAGCTGGAGCAGGTATGTTTTATAAATGAAATGATGCAAACCCTCAAATAATCCATATTTATTCCAGGTTGTGAGGTAGCAAAACACAAAAAAAATACCAAGGGGCTGAATACTTTTGCAAGGCACTATAGGTTATGCAATAGGGTAGGCATGTCAGGCATAGCGTTAAATTGGTTTAGATCAGAGAAGTTTCATTGACTATTGGGGATGTGAGGTCTGACTCTGTTCCACTATCTTGTGGTGTTCCACAACATTTTTGGGGCCCCTGTTGTTTTCTTTGTTTATGATACCTCTGGAACAGATTTTTAACAATTTTAGTATTGCCTAATTTTGCCTCATTTTTTACTGATTATATCCAACTACATTTTTCATTTAAACCTAATAAGTTGCATAGGGTAAGTAGGGTCATGGACTGTTTGGAAGCTATTGGGGGACTGGACAGCTTTTTTTTTTTTTTTTTTGCAGCTCAATGCAGAAGACACATTATGATTATTGTTCCTAAGAAGGTTACCCCTGTGATTTTAAATAGTCTTGAGTCTATCTCTTCTGCTATCCATGCAGATTTAAGAAATGTGTGTGTTGTTATTAATTGGTCATTGTTTTTTGACATACCTGCTAAACAGCTGGATATAACTTTTTGTTTCATTTAAGAAATATCAGTAGATTGAGATCTATAGTCTCTAAAGTTGACTTGGAGATGATTATAACATTTTATTTCATGTCATATTGACTATTGCAATGCCCTGTTTTCTGCTCTTAGTATATATGCTTGTGATTTTTTGCAGGCAGTACAGAGTGCTGCTACTAGATTAGTAGGTCAAATAGATGATGTCACATGACCCCTCTGATAAGATCTTTACACTGACTCCCTATGCAGTATAGGATTCAGTTTAAAGTTCTAACTTTTAATTACAGAACATGGCATGGTCAGGCACTGCTCTTTAAGGTCAAAAAGCAGAATCTGCTGTTTGTCCCACACTCCTGCGTATAGACTTGTGGGGGTCATGCCTTTGAGGTTAACTATGAAATGCACTATCCCATTTTAAAAGGTTCTCAGATTCTGTGGATTAAAAAAAACAAAAAAAATAACTAAAGACATATCTTTTTTAAGCAGACATTTGATTGATGTTTATGGTACAGGGGTTTGCTTTTGTTTGTTTTACTAGGTGTTCTATTGTCTTTTTGGTTGTGTGTTTTAATATGTCTGTGTATTTTATGTAGTCATATGTTTTACAATGTCATTCAAAATCATTTCATATCTGTGAAAAGTGCTATATGAAGAATTTTACTTACTTTTACAGTTTCAAAATAACAACAAAAAGCAATAATGTCTGCTATTTAACTGTAAACTGCAACACAAGCATGATCAATTTACCAACATTCCTAACAGTTAGAGATATATTCTTCATACATTAACTCCTTTTTTTCTCCAAACCTTTGCTCATTGTCATCAAACAGTAAAATTTCTACTTCATCATCCACAATACTTGTTACCAGGATTGTTTAAGTGTTCCTTTGCAAACACTATTTGTTCTAAAGCCTCTTCCATTAATGTCATGTTTGTGCAGCTGAAGCTGCACAATAGAACAATGCATCACCATTCCAAATCTTTTGGAGCCAAAAGGTTTTCATTTGTCTTTTTAGCAGCCCTACAAACAATTCCCTCAGAATGTTTCCTTGGTAGTAGTAAATCTCTACTTGACCTCTACTTTTCCTGTTAACAGCTATTTTGTAATTACAGTATGAACTAAGGAACTTTCTAAAACTGATAAAACCAACAAACTTAATCTCTGAGACCTTTTGTAAAATGTATCTGAAATGTATCTCTTAAGGTATATAAAGGGTTATTTTTTTGGTGTTTCTTTTCTAAAATGTAAGAACTTAATGCCTACTTACCAGTTTAATTAAACTATTGTTAATGTAGATATTTTTCATTTTAGAGCATAATAATTTATTAATAGTGCTGCCATGCTAAAAACAAACCTTCCTAAAATTGTATGCTTAATTGATGTAAACCCATTATATTTAATCAATGTTGCACATGGAAGGTTTTTAAGGAACAGTGTAATGGTTTCAAAGAATGGATTTCAGTACCTTCACTTCTTCGCTGTGTCAGGCTTATACTCAGGGCATGATGTGGTCATCATAGCTCTCCAATGAGGGTGCATTCATTTGACAGCAAAGACCTTGTACAAGACATTTTAAACAAAGTGTGTAACTGCAAATGATCTAGGCCAGTTGAAGTTTAGAGTTTTAGGGGTTGTCTGATATCTGTGATGTTCCCGCCTCTGTGCTGAATTTTGCATCCCTGCGACCTCTTAAATGAAGCAGCAGCTGCTGTCCTCGATTCAGGAAACCCCTCTGGACTGCCGCCCTCTTCCTACAGTTCCACCCCCATTTTCACACACTACAGCTGATCATACTCTGCATCAAAGAGTGATCAAGTCTGTTCACCTATGAAGAATCATATTACATTGCATTGAACTAGATTAATTTTTGATATACGATCAATATTACTAATAGACACAGAGCATGTTGGGAAACTGCTGGATACCACTTTTTGAAACAGCTTTAATATTAAATGTCAACATCAGCCTATTTCATAAGAGATTTTAAAACTATATTTAAAATAGCAGGTAGACCAGGCTGCCCTTGCAATAAGAAAGCAAAGTTAGCTGGCTGGTAGTTACATCAAATCCTAGTGCCAATATTAGCAACTATGCACATTATTTCCAGAATGTTTTAGTAAAAATGACTAATTGGTGAAGGTAAGCCATTTAGTCAGTCCATTTAGTCATACACCACTTAGTTCATGCAAACACTAATATCAAGTACTTCGGTAGTTGGCTAGCTAGTTAGACCAAACTAATTTAGCTTGCTAGAATCTATTACAAATAGTTTAACTGACTAGCTTAAGTAATATTTCTAGTAACTGGATACAATTTTAACAATACAACGCATAGTTGTGGATACTCTCAGCATGTCATAAAGCCCCTGGGGCTATGGGAGCCCTCCTGTTTGTTGATAGCTTTAAGCCAACTATAATTTTTTTATGTTTTGACTACTTTTTGGATTTTTGGAATCTCATGTCAGAGTTTTGAAGCTTATTAATTGTGTAACCCACCAGACAACCGCTTTTTGGCATATTTGCATTGTTAGTATAAAACCATTTGTGAATAAATTGCACTGTAAATCAATGGAAAGTGCTGACTTGTTTTCCACACTGTGTGGGTATGGCCTAAACATGCTCTGTCTCTTTAAACTACCCACAAATATATACTTTTGAAAAAATTACAAACCTGTAAACTACATTTGGTCTGTATGAAAGGACATGGTAATAATATATGTTTATACAATGAAAATAATTTGATAATGTATTCCAAATAATAGTACTTTGAAGTGAACCTTACATTTTGTAAAAAAAATTGCACAGGTACAAACAAGTGTACTCTTTGGAGTTGGCAGACCTGCCTGCGGGAATAATACTGTAATTCCACATAAACAACTCTGCAAGACATTATCCTAGAAACAAAGCAAAAGATGCACTGGAAACCATAAAGGGTCTACTTTTCAAGTGTATATATATATAGCTTGAATCAAAATATACATTTTAGATTCTTTTGAGAGGAGCTTAAATAAGCAGAGACACATCTGCACATCAAAATGATACACTTTGTCATTCACTTTGTTATGACACTTTGTTATTCATATGATAATGACAGGGTAATCACTTTAAATAAATAAATAAATAAATGGGTGTAATTTGTAAAAATGTCAAGGTATGTCAGACTACATCAGAGTGTCTGAAATACCTTCAGACTCCAGGGGGTTAAATATTCATTATGTTAACTTTTCCAGGGCAAGGAGCAGATCTGTGCCTTTTTATAACTGACAAAAAATACACATGAAATAATCTGGAGTCAGGATATCCATCTTCAATTCAATTAATTACAAAGCAATCTGCTACAATTATATTTCATATTTTAAGACTGAAATTCTTGTAAAGTGTGACTCTGGTACCTTTACTTTCATCCATCCATCCATCCATCAATTATCCATCCATCCATCCATCCATTATCCCTTCTACTTAATCCTGATCAGGGTTGCAGTTAATTTTATTTTATTACATTTTCAGCGTGATTGTCATATTTGCAATGAACAAATGTATTTATTGTTTTTTTTTATTTATTTGATTGTTTTTTCTGTAAGAACATTACCAACTATATGACATGAAACATATTTTTGGAGATTTGACCTAATATGCCAGCATATTAATTCCCAAAAATCTCACAAAACACATAAAATCTGATTTGAAAAATAATACTACAAAAAATGCTTTAATTAAGCTTTTCAATGATTTTAGCACAGCTTGTGTGTAAACAGAAAAAAAAATGAAAGGGTATTTTTTGCCTCTCCCAACTCACTACTTTTGCCAAGGCATAAGTATAAGTTTTTATATCAAATGTCCTGTATATTGTTTTATCTGTTTTTATTTTGTCTGCCAAGCATACAATTCCAATTCAGCACAAGGGTAGTTGATGGTGATGCTCAACATGATTTGTCATGTGATTTAATAGTCATGGTCAGTGACTTTTGTGGGTTAAAGCAGCAAAAGTTGCATCCTAACTCTCCTTGTTTTGTAGCTAAATTGGTTGTACTGACATGAAGTCATATACATTGGAATCACAGTTGTTGAAGCATACATGCTAATGACTGTAATATAAGCTACTTAGATTACAGATGATAAAACTTTCTTATGAATGTACTATAGCACCTAGTTAACACTTCAGTTGTTTTTGTCAATCACATTTCACCTGTTATTTATATTGCCTAAAAGCTAGACCTACAATGAAACTTCATTCCTTTCTCTTTGATGTGACATTATGGCATTGTGAAATCTAATAACTGGTTATCTCAAATAGTCACATTTATCTCAAGTAATCACAAACAGGCAATTATACCATTACTGTGACACCTCTTTGAAAATGTATAAATTCTTATTAGAACATATGGGATTTGTTATCAGTGTCCTGCAATAGTTATGCAACAGTATATTCAACATAATGCATGTGTGAGGGGAGGAAGAATATGTTGATTGTTGAGCATTCAATCTACAATCTTTTGTCAAAAATAAATAAGTATTTTTGGATGTGCGGATTTGTTTATCATAATTAATTGATGCTTAAATAAATATGTTTTTTGAAGAATAAGTTATGCCGTTTTAATTGCCTGTGCTGTGCTCAGAGGTTTTCACATATTTGGTTGCGCGAAAAGAAAAAGAGGATTGGAGATATTAATAAACCTTCCATTTCTACACTTCACACTTTCATATAAATATGCTCTCTGAACCCTTGCTTGTCTGATAAGCTTATTTTATCCATATTAGCAGCTGTACCTTCAGAGCATGTTTTGCTTTGAAAATCCTATTTTCTTGAAAAGAACCCACATTCCCAGTGTGTATATCTGACACTGTGCTAGAATTAGTGCCCCATTCCTGTCTTTTAAATATGGCTCTACTGGTCACTAAGTACATCAATTGATTTTTTAATGCTGTCTTTTACAGGGAATAACAGCATTCTGGTCTCTTTCAATGTAGTTGACAAATTACTGCTTTTGTTTTAGAAAGCATAATAAAAG
This sequence comes from Crenuchus spilurus, assembly GCA_036984385.1. Taxonomy (NCBI): domain Eukaryota; kingdom Metazoa; phylum Chordata; class Actinopteri; order Characiformes; family Crenuchidae; genus Crenuchus; species Crenuchus spilurus. Next base: position 17,151 of record BRDA01015242.1, on the reverse strand, counting down.
TCATGTGTGTTTTAAGCTAAACACAGATATCAAACTGAAGTTGTCACAGGCCACTGTCTACTTTCTCTAAATAAATACAGAAGTGCAAGCCCATCCATATTTAGATGCAGAGAAAATCCACCATAGTGTACGGAGTTAAAATTAAATAATGGATGAGCTTTAATTTGACGCTGTTTATGACCAAATCAGGTGAACATTTTAGGAATTACAGCAATTGTGATACATAATCCCTGTTTAAGGGGATCAAATTTAGGTTTCAAGTGTGGCATGTGCATTTGGAATGTATTGCTGTTCATTCTCAATATGAAATTCACAATAGCTGTAATTCCTGTGCCCTTCCAGTGATGTGGAATGAAATAAATTTGTTTAGTCCTCTGGATATCTGAATCTGTATGTGAAAGAGGAATATGTCTAGAGATTTAAGATTAATGTATTATAGGTCCTGTATTTAAGCAAGCAGAGTTTACAGTAAATCTCAATTTTATTTGTAAAGAAATGAAGGGAAGAATGGCTATATTTGAGAAGGAAGTTCTGTACAGAACTAGGAGGAAAGAGACAGACAAATTAGATATGGAGGAGAAGGGATGTATGAAAACTTCATCCTGGGAACCAGAAAGTAGTTGGATCAAGTCAAATTTATTTATATAGCACTTTTTTACAACTGATGATAATGTCACAAGTCACAAGGTTTCCAGAGTTCAATAATAACAAAACTCAAAAGCCCCAGTGAACAAACATTGATTGCATTAGTGGCAAGGAAAAAAAAACTCCCTCAGAGTAAAGATTAGAAGGCATTGTTGTCTTCCTAAATTTGATTTGTTTTTGTTTTTAAATAAAAATAACTTTATAATGTGTTTTAGCTGAAATATGTTCACTTGCAGTTCACGTATGAGATGTAATGTGATTATTATATATATTCCACACCTCCTGCCTCTTCTATGTCTGTCACAAGCTCTGCATGTGTTTATGTGCTGTCTATGTACCTCGTTCATAACAGGTCTCATCCCACCTCCCTAGTCATGTCATGTCATGTTTCATTGTATGCACCTGTGTCTTGTCTGCTCACAGCTCTCTCACATCTCATGTCATGATTAAGTGTCCTTTAAAAGCCTTACCAGTGTGTCCGTCATTGTATTGTCATCTATACTATGTATATCGTCACTCTAGCATTTGTATGCCACCAGTGTTACAGAGAAGTTCTTGTTTTTGTTGATGTACACAGCCACGATATTTGTACCTTGTTGAAGTTTCATTGAATCATCACTGCCTTCCGTCTCCTCCTGCAGCCGCTGGTCATAGCACTCTGACTACACGTGTGTATATAAGACATTCTTTCCTACACATGACCAGTGCTCAAATCTACCCTCTCAATTACTGCCTTCAAATATTCAAATGGCTAGTGTTCATGCTAGTCATATTGAAGAAATACAAGAACTAAACATTGACCAAAAAGATTTATACCTGCACTTTTGATTAATCTTCACTGAGCTAATTTAAAAGTTTTAGATATGGTAAATTGAAGAGCCCTTTTCAGTCATTGCTCCCTTTGGATGTATCTTTATTGAAGTTTATATAATTATAACTTTTATGAGTCAGAAACTGTTACAGTTGAACTGACATGGAAGTAACCAATCTCTCCATGTTTTCTTTTAGCTTTAATTAGCACTTGACTTCAAGGGCTGGTTTGCTGCGTGGAGCAGTAGCATTACCGAGATAACAGTATAGACAGAACTGCATTTACCATAAACTATAGCCTCAGGACTGTGAGGGTCAGCATCCTGACTAAATCCCATCATCTATCACACACAGTTCTTAGAACTATCAGCATAGTTACACCCCAGAGAACTTGTGTGCATGTTCTACAAGCTGGATGCACTGGGGTGACCACCATGTTGTTTTTATCACCATCCTCCCAGCTTTACAGCAAGAGCGATTTCACAGTTGTGAGTCAGGCAGATATTGAGGCTGGAAGAGCAGCCTTATCTAGTCTTTAAGAGGGGTGTTGTGCTGAGTATGACTCACCAAAGCCTGTGGCTTTCCCTGTGACTAAGGGACATTGTCTGAACTAATGTAATAAGAAGAGTGGAACTCGTTCTACCTTTTGTAACAGGGTTGTGTCAATCACATGAAGGGACAAAAATTTGGACTTTTGGTGTGAGTTTCTCCTTGCCTCATAATCAAGCCCCTCTATGGTAATTGAATATAATTAGGGCTCTACAGCTAGACCAAGTAAAAATAGCTTTGCTCAAGGCCAGTGTCACATGAATAGAGGTGAGTCACATCATCCTTCCATCTTTCTCCCCATTTGTGTATGCCTCACAGCCAGTTAGGAGCTTTCACACAGGAGACGCATGCAGTCATGCAATGGCAGTGCAATCGATGTGTAACTTTTGTCCAGTCTTTCCATCCAAGGTTTGCTCATCAGGTCTGTGAGAACTGTGACATTGGTGAATAATGTAATGAAGTGTAAAACATGCTGAATGTATTCTGTAACAGTTTAGATGCAAATGAAGTCCACTGAAAAATGCAGGGCTTCCTCAACCAGAGTTTGCTTTCATAAGGTCTGCTATCATGCCAATATTTTCACCAATCTGCATAAAGTTTGATTGCAGTTCAATTGGAATCTACATATATGAGCATTCACTTCAACAATCTCAAGAAAACATCCATTTACAAGCATATACATGTAAGCCAAATCCAAAATAGCATGCATGCATGGACAACTATTTCGTGTAAAGTTTGTCATAAGAATAAGCACGAGTGCTTTAATTTGCTTGGTTAATTGCTTGTGTTTTAAATCAACATGCTTATCAATAAATCTGTTATATGGCTCGTCAGAATACTGCAGAATGTTCCAAAGAATGTTGATGTGATTGGACCATCCCGATGTCTAGAGGTCTGTTATTTTTATATTATGACTGATGAAAAACGGAATCAATTAAAAATTAATGTTCAATTATTGTAATGGAAATTCATTATATGTTGTCTAACATAGGTCTTAAAATGGTAGAAATTTGGTGACAATTTCTAATTGGTTACATTTCTGTATTGCTTTTCTAGACCCTCAAAGGGATTACAGATCCTACACCGTGTTTCCCAAGATCTCCTTTCCAGGTTTCTGAATCTCAACCCACTCTGGCATTAAAGTCATAAAGGGTTAAGATTTTATAATCAGCATGGGTGCTTTGCATGAGACCTATACAGATCTGAGTAGAACATGTCCTTTTCTGCCAGCTTTGCTTGGAGAGTTAGGGAGTATACACTGAACAGCATGATGTGCTGCGTGGAATTCAATGGTGGGTTATAATGTGATCGGAGTGACCTTTTGGCAGATTTGCAAACTTGAACGCAATAGTCTTTGACCATTAAGCCAACACCTGATATGCATCTCCCCATCTTGGGCTTGCCTGACTAGTAAAGGGTGTATGCAGTGGCTTGTTCTCAGGCTTGTAGGCTGCCTACCTCTGGGAAATGAACTTCGCTGAGAGTAGCAATGTCAATGTCTAAACGTGACAGTTTGTGTGCAATGTGAACTGAGTGGCATTCTGGATGACTACTGTGTGTTATGTCAAGCATGGATTTGATGTTCCAGGATGTAACTTTTATATTTTTCTCACCCTTAGTAGTTGGTGTATTTTTCTTCTTTTAGGTTATTTGACTACATACTAAATAGATGCCCATTGACAGCATGTCATACCCCCTCATAGCCCCCTTCTGCTTCTATGTGTCTGCGTCATGTTACACACCCCCTGGTCATGTCATGTTATTGTTTCCACCTGCTTCTCGTTCCAGTGTAATCAGTTCATGTATAAAACCCTCCCTTGTGTGTTGGGTCCTGTCACTCATTAAATGTAAATCCTTGTGAAGTCACGTTGTATGTGCCCTCGTGCACAGTAAATAAACATGTTTTGTGTAAAGTTCTCATGTCTCCAGGCCTCATGTGACACAATGAGCGACCAACAACCGAGATAGAGCTGCACCAGGAGAGAGTGCATGCGGCTGAGGATTCGTATTCACTGCGGTAGTTGGTGGGTGTGAGAGGTCATCAACCTCATCAGACAACACCTGTCCCACCTTCCCGCGGAGTTTCTCCATGGAAGCGGAGAAGCGCAGCAGCAGCAAGGCACGCAGAGCCAATAGGAAGTGCGTGCACAGCAGGCAGCCGCAGTGCTGGAGCTCAGCGCGTTGGAGAACGCTGAAGCCGCCTCGTCAAAGGAGCGTGCAGTGGCAGCCGAGGAAGAGCCAGCCACCAAACCCCCAGCCATGCCTGTCCCAATATCCACTCCCCATGCTTTGCATGCTGAGGTGACCACGCCCCCTGCTCAACCAGCAACGAGGCCAGCGACACCCCATGCTCAACACTGCATGCCCCAGCTAGCTCCAGAGGCTGCACAGGCGTGCCAGCCTGAAGCTCAGGAAATCTCCTCCCCATCAAAGTGGAGGCTCCGCCCCCTGCTCACATCAGAACAGAAGCTCCACCTCCTGTATGCACAGAGACTCTGCCCTCTGCCGTGCAACGCACCCGAGCAGCCAGGAGAGATGCTTGGCCACGCTCCCAGGCCAAGTGGAGCATTCCTCAAGTCACAGCGTCCACGTAGGGTGCTCCCCAAGTCACGACGCTTATGTGGGGTGTCCCTCTCATCATGACGTCCACTGGGGGCATCCTTCCATTTCCCTCTGCACCGCCATTCAGCCCTTCATGGCCCATAGCCCTGGACGTGGTTATGGGTCCGTCATTGACCCAGTGCTATTGGGAGTTTGTGTTCCGCATGGCGCTGGGCGTCGCTGTGTGGACACTAAAAACATTTCTACAAAGACATTTGGGATGGACTTTGCCCTTCTTGTTGTAGTGTTTCCCCATGTTTTCATTGTTTTGTGTTTCACTGTATTCATTGTCCGTGTTTCCAATGTTGGTATGCTAGTGTCCCATGTCTTTGTGGAAATTGTTTTTGATTGGTTCTGTCTCTCTGGTTCTCTCTCTCTCGCTTTTTTTTTGCTGTCTCTCTCTCTCTCTTGGCACCTCGGGGTGAGGTGCCATAGGCGGGGGGCTCTGCCATACCCTCTCATAGCCCCCTTCTGCTTCCATGTGTCTGCGTCATGTTACACACCCCTGGTCACGTCATATTATTGTTTCCACCTGCCTCTCATTCCAGTGTAATCAGTTTATGTATAAAACCCTCCCTTGTGTGTTGTGTCCTGTCGCTCATTAAATATAAATCTTTGTGAAGTCACATTGTGTGTGTATTTAGTACCCTCGTGCACATTAAATAAATGTGTTTTGTGCAAAGTTCTCATGTCTCCAGGCCTTGTGTGACACAGCGGTTAGCGAACTGGATTTACGGGAGATGAGCTGTATTAAAGCCACATTTTGCAGGCCCCTGTCCATGTGGAGCAAGCAGTGCTATCTCTAGGGAAGGATGCTTGGACATTCAGATTGTTGTCGAGGGATGTTGTTGTCTCTGGCTCAACATCAGGCAACAAAAGTCCTGACCTTTATGCATGTAGGATTTCAGGACATTCTCACCATTGCAACAAGATCAACATTAATTTATTTGTTTTTTTGTTGTGGATATGGGCACATAAGACACATCTTTTGGCCTTCACATTGGAGTTTTTAGGAGAAGTTCATCGTGTGCATATCCAGCCCCACTATTTACACTTGGGGTTCATCTGCCATGGCATAACAAACTGGGATGGTAAATATTTATATTCAGCATATGTAATGTATGCCATATGTAAATAACAGCAATATACAATAACAGCAATATACAAGGATTTCAAGTTTACCTAATGAAAATACTTGAGGATTTGTTTGAATTTAATCTCTTTACATGCATATACTCTAGGGGTTCTTTATATGTCCTGACTCTAGCTCAACACCCTCTACCACCTCCATCAACAGATAAGGACCAAGATATGACCACTGGTGATAAGGTGTTATTTGGGCGATGGGCCATTCTCAACACAGCAATTAAATACACATGGAAGAGACATGTTAGTGGACTGACTGCTTACCACCAGTACATTTACACATTTCTACCAATCAAATGTGCTGTGAGCAGGACATTGGGCCAGATTAAAGAAGTGTGCTTTTTACTGTTTTGTGTCAGATAGATAGCAAATCGCTTCTGACAGTCTGAAAATTGACAGAATATCAGCCATGATTATGTGTCACCCTCACCCTGTTGTGGTGAGTACACTGTGTACTGCTGGCAAATAATCAGTGCCCTCCTAAATCCATAAACATTGTTCTTTATGGGTCTGCTTATTTATGATTGCAGTGACTGTTTGAAAGCAACTTCTGAAAAATGTCCCACATCTCTGTTAGCCTCAGCTGACCTGAACATAGATTTCTCTGAAAGCTAACATAACCTGATAAACAAATATGAATTACACTGATGCTCTTTAACATAATGTCATAAATGGTTCTAGGCTTGGATGTACTATTCAATAAGAAAAAAAGAATCTGAATTGCCATTGAAATGTTACATTATGCTGAAGTTTAACCTTTAAAAAAGTGAGTACTATGAAAAAAGTCATGCTTATTTAAAGAAAAATGAATGAAATTGCTCTTTATGGAATGAATACTGTTCCTTGTGTGGCAGCCCTTTATAGCACCTTTTAATTGAGTGTAAATATGTTTCACATCTGATCATTTGCAAAAATAGAGTACCGTACAGCAGAGATCCTCATTATGTTGATGACGTTGTATTGACTCATTATTTATAGAAGCCTGAGACCAAGCACAGATAGTTCTTACCAAAGATCTGCAATAAATATGAGCTATTGATTGCCCTCTGTTGAGTTTTGACTCAATGGTTTCATTTTCTTCATCGCTCATTGATAATCTCTTTACATAACATCATTCAATGAAGGCAAACTCATCTATAAGTGTCTTGTGTTGGGGAAGTAAAGAGGATATGAGAGCTTGCTTTGTGACATGTAGCAGGCTCCGAGGCAGGAGTGTGCCTTTATGATGGATGAGGAATGATCGCTCACTTCCTCTTCTCTCCACACCTCACTGTCTCCTCAGTGTAAAGAGCAGGAAATACAGCATAAACTATTTCCAGTTGGCTTTTCTGTCAAACAGTACATCATCAGCACTTCAGTCTGAAAGAGACTCATTCAAATTGTAATGAACAAAGAAACATATATGATGTGTATTTTTGGAGGCGTATAATTGGATTTTGGTATTAAGTTCTTATATAATATTGTATTTTTTTTTCCTTAAATGATAAATTGACATATAGAAATTGTCAAAAAAAAAAAAAAAACAATTTTGAGCATGTTTTAAATTTAAAGTAATAAGCAAGCACAGCAAACTAACATTCTCAATACAGATACACACATATTACATATGACAGGCAATTTGTGCGGTGCATTCACAAATCCCAGAATGCACCGCACAACCGGCAACATCTCTTTCACTATTTTCTCTTGTTTATGTCTGTGCCAGCTACGCTACATACACTGTACAACTTTATTTGGTAAGTAAATACTTACGTGATATTTACTAGCTTTTGTAACTATATGCAGATAATATTTCTTTGGATATTAAACATCATATCTTGTTGTGTCAACTTGTATTTTCAATTTATGCAGTGGGTTTTAGTGTAAACACGTTGTTGCAATCTAGCCAGTGTATGTTTATATCATTAGAGGCCTATTTAATTTATCAGTGCAGTATATATTTCGGTATATAATTAGGGTACAATAAAATAATGTTTGCAGTAACCTACCTCCAACAAAATGATCAGAACACACTCTGTCATAGTCACTTGCTGACCAGTTTTCACGCCTGATGGAATCTTCCCAAGTTTTCCTTAATGTGGTATCTTTAGGAAACCTATAGTACGATCTTTTCTGTTGCTGTTGTTTGTATAGCCCAGGGATACTCATTGCGTGGCTCCCGAGCCACATGCGGCTCGCCGTGCTTTATTGGTGGCTCTCGTGACCGGTTACGAAAGTACGCCAGCACAGCCAAAGTATTTTAAAGCATGCTACAGAGACATGTACTGTAATGCGCTTTACATCCAAGCACTTGCCCTCTCATTTTGTCTCAATTAAAGTTGGTTCCAAATCAGGGATACTGTGGAACCTGGCAACACAGGCAGTTTCCAACAGCAGGCTGCACGAGATTCTGCTGTTGCCAGGTTCACGGTTTAACACGTATAAAATAACTAATAAAACACTCATGTTACCATATTATTGACTTTAAGATAAATAGCGATAATCATTATAAATCCCTTATAAACAAAATACTAAGTTGTACACTCATACACAGTTGTTTTACCATTCGCTTCAAGCATGTGACAGACATATTCTGGGCTAGTTTAAGCTTCTAAAGGGCGGGTTTTAGACTGACTTTAGGCTGGATATTTTAGTTGGACCTGGCAACCCTGCAACATAAGCTAGCTAGAGCAATATATTCAGTGAGCAAAGGTTTAGTCCATAGGTGGGTTGTTTATTTTTTTACATTATTTGAGTGACTTGGGGTGATATTGTGGCTCTCTCCTTGACTTTGATCTGTCAATATGGCTCTTTTGAAAAAAAAATAGTGAGGATCACTGGTCTAGCCCTTGCCGATTACTGCATTGTGGTACACAAGATCTAGAACCCTGATTGGCTTGTTTCTACGTATTTTAAACTCTCCTGTCGACACATTCACTGCTGCCATTATGTAAACAACTACATCGGATGTTGCCGGTCGCGCATGGAATTATGGGATTGTAAATAGAGCGAATGTAATTTTTGTGACTTTACTTTGTGTAGTGAAACACAAACACATTTGTTTTATTTACTAAAATTTCTTAACTATATCAGCTTCATCTGAATGTGCTTATTATATTTAGTAATCCATTCCAATAACATTATTATCATCATGTGAGAGCTGGGTTTAAATTAACTTTGTTATCAAATCTGTGTGATGGCAGGACAAACATGAGGATGGGACAGTTCACAGTTTTCATTCCTGATGTCTAGTGTCTGCAGAGCTCCTCACTCTCATACAGCTTGTTTATAGTTGTCCACTTTGCTATTGATGTTGATTTATCCATAATTCAGTTCAGTGTAGCCTGCTGAAGGTATTGCATGGTGTTAAAAACTGACATCACTTTTGCTCATAAGTTATGACATTACAAACATAGTGTATGTGCAACTTCAAAGAAAGACATCAGTTTTTACTTTTATTAAGAGAATCAAGAGAATTTACAATTTACACTGTATTTGAACTGAGCTGTGTTGTCTACAAGAATCATCTGTTTGCTTACTTTCCAATGTACCCCAGACCTCCACATGTGCCACTGTTATTATATAATTAATGCTCTTTACTTAATCTCTGATTGGTATTAATGTTGTGGTTGATCAAGAGCCATAGATCAATGATACACTGAGAAGTACATTATCCTACCTTTATATGCATTATTGTGCAATGTGTACATTACCAATAACATATTTATCTATGAATAATTAAAAACATGGTTCTCCCTCATTAAAGGTTCCATTTTGGAAGTAAAACATTTTGTTCTGACAGTGACAATTTGAAATTTACAGTATACATATTATTGTATGTTAGTGATGAGTTTGAGGTTGTCAGTTCATTGATATTCATCGCAAAATATGAGTGACTTAGAAGCAAGTCCAAAATCAAAGAGATGAAAAAGTCACAGACATCTAAAGATGCTCGCATGTCAGCTTTTATCAGCCTTTGTACCCTGTGAGTGTGGTCTTACATACAAGCCAGAGAACGATATTCCAGCCTAGCTGCAGCCATAGTGTGTCAGAACAAAGTATGTTTTCCCATCTGTGTTCAAAGTTGAATGAATTTAGTCAAATGTCAGTATAGCAGTCTAACTGGGTTTATTTATGCAGAGTTACAGAAGCCTAAAAGAACTCTGTGGACAAAGAACACCCCTTGGCCAAAGCCCAAATACAGCTGGCAGCTCTGTTACTGTCTGAACCTCAGCCAAGGCTATCAACCCAACATTTCATTTAAGAAAGGCCTTACTGTCAAGGCATGACAAACAAATCTATTGAGCTTTGCAGCCACAGTCACATAAAAGCAACCAGTGACAGAATAATTCATACAAACTTAAACACTGCAGAACTCATACTGCTAAGTGCAGTGTTTCAGCTGTACAATGCAGCAATTAGCCAGCCATGTTTTCCTCTTCGGCTCAGAATGGGCACAAGGCCCCTTGACTGTCAGCACTTGATCTATGTCCCTCATTGTCTCCCTTTGACTATATGGGAAGCCAACACAAATTGAATATTTTGATAAACTGCAGTGCATTGTTGATGCCAGAGCTTGCCTCCCACCTGTATAATCCTGTGAATAATGCTCTTTGTGATGAGCATCTAGCTTCCAACTGCAGGGCTCTTTTCTATCTGGGTTAACTGGGCCTCGATCCACAGGAATGCAGTATTTTTTATGTTAGCTTTGTGTCAAGGCTGTTTAGATATAACGTTTCAAGGCCCCATTTTAATGTCTGAATAAATCTGTTGTCTCCCACGCAAAATCCTTGGAAACTGCTTTGTGAATATGTAAACAGGAAAATTGAGATATTGTTACTGTAGATGTACAGGCTGCATTGTCTGTCAGCAAGACTATTTAAAGGCCTAATGGTGTCAAATAATAATATGCCTTCAGTGGCGGCTGATGAAAAACATTCTAGGTGGGGCTGTTTGAGCCATATTCAGTCAGTTTCATCCCAATAGTATTTAACACAAATGGCAGGATAGCAGTGCTCTGTGAAAAAGTCACAAACTATTTAATTGCCATAAAAAAAAATCAGCAGACTAATAATGAAAAATTGTCATTAGTTGCATGCATGTGTAAAGATAGAAAGTACAGTATGTATGATTATATTACCAACTAAGTCTGGTTCAGAAACATACACAATAAAATTAGCAAAAACACTATTAAAAAGCACTATGTCATTAAAAAGACGTTGAAAACATGTCCAGGCTGTTTGTTGAAACTACGTTCCATTTTACAGTGAGGAAAATAAGTATTTGAACACCCTGCGAATTTGCTTAGAAATCATGGAGGGGTCTGAAATGTTCATCTTAGGTGCATGTCCACTGTGAGAGACATAATCTAAAAGAAAAAATCCGGAAATCACAATGTACGATTTTTTAATCATTTATTTGTGTGTTACTGCTGCAAATAAGTATTTGAACACCTGCCAATCAGCAAACATTCTGGCCCTCAAAGACCTGTTAGTCCACCTCTAAAAAGTCCACCTCCACTCCACTTATTATTCTAAATTAGAAGAAAAGTAAAAGGTGAAAAGACGTATTTTTATAGTGGTTGAAAGGATGGTTATGTGAAGACATGTAAGAAACAGCCAATATGATGTTTTAATGCAATCACTGGGCGATTTGTTTTGGTGATTTAATGACAAAAAATCAGACAAAAATAAATTTTTTGTGCATGGGAAAAATCCTGTTGATTGAGGATGATACTATGTGGCAAAAATAGTGTTTTATCAAAATCTTTATTTTTCCTCTTACTTATTTTAAACTATTTTCAAAACATTCATATTGAGAAGTTATTTTGGAAATAAAGGCACTGAGAAAAACAGAATTATTGTTAATAATTTGTGCTTAGGGACCTGCTTCATAACACGTTGCTGCTCTCATTCCTGACATATTAATGACTGCTTAATAAACGCTATATGGCCCTCATGTTAAATGTTAATTTATCAATTTCATTAGTCAACGAAACCTTGCTTCAGCTTAATGTTATCATACAAAAAAACAACACACACTGCCTGTCTGTGCCCCATTCAAACATACCAATTCACATTACAAACTCAGCTAACATACCAATTCACATTACAAACCCAGCTAACAGACCAATTCACATTACAAATCAAGCTTGAGCCACAGGAATCCTGTTTAACTCAGCTGCACAACTACAACATGCTAGCTAGGCTAACACTGACAAGCTAATTTGGCCTGAACATTAGCTGCAGGAAATTTAACCTTGTAAATGATTAGCTTGACTAAACTTCAGTCAAACACACATTTCTGTTTTTTTCAAATAAATTATTATTCACTTACCAGTTGAAGCGTGTCAGTTGTTTCTGTCTAATATATGTTAGTGTATTTTGTTTGTCTCGTTCGTTAGGTTCCAAAACAAGCACCCGACTTCCTCCTACTTGCCCCGCCCTCCTCCTCCTCGCCGAATCACCTGCAAGCTTTGACTTCTGAATTTTTAGTGACCCATCAGTCACAAGTCACTCTGGCAGTTCTACACTGCTATCACCCCAAATTTGTATTTTGACATCACAAGTGATCTGTATAGTATTTAAACATATTGTAGTACTACTGGCTCGTTAAGCTGTGGACACACGGAAGGTGAAACTCTCTGTAAGCGAAACTTCCACTGTAAATATAGTTGGGATGGATAGGTGTGTGTGAGAGTTCACGCCAGCTGCATATCATCCCTCACCAGCCTGTGTTGCTGCTATTGACACTGGTGTCGGTCTTTCTATAGTTGTCTATATCTATAAGGTTTTGAACAGCTGTAATTATGTTCAGAAAGGCTCATTTGGGACTGTCCACAATTTTTGCATTAATCTTATTGCATCAATCATATTATTTTCATGTCTGTATTTGGGCTAAATGTGGTCAGGAAGATACCTTGTTGAGTTACATTTGGACCAAATCCGACTGACTGAAAACAGCAAAATATTAAAGTCTATTTTTGGGCTAAATTTGGTCCAAATCCGATGGACTAAACACAGCCCAATTTTCAATGTCTATTTTTGGGCTAAATAAAGGCCATGATGGGCCGGACCAGATTTAGGCTTAAAAACAACGTCCATATGACATCTGGTGTTTGGTGGGTTAATAATTTATTAGGCATTAGTCACGTTAAGACATATTCGATATTTCTGGAGACAAGTTACTTGTCAGTAACTTCAGATGTTCCTACTCCACCAGACTGACTCTGCTGAAGCATCCTTTAGGCAACAGATTTGAGGATGCTGATTGTCTAATTTTATGTTGCTATGTATCTTGTGTCAGCAGATTAGTTGCTGCTTCTCGACTGGGTGATATTTCTGTCACCTCAGATAAGAGAGAAAATGAACCAGGAAGCTCATTTCCCCAAAAATATTTGTGTATTACATTACAGACTTAAAATATGTAGGTATTGATTATTTTAAACCTGTTTATTTTAAAAATGAAAATAAAAACATTTTCCACCATGGAGGACAGTGCCCTTATCTATTGGTCAGTCGCCACTGTGTGTCCTAGTATACAGATTCTTAAGGAAAAGAAAATACTATAGGCATAGGATACATTGGATGAGCAATGCCTTGCCAACCACCTTTATGCTTAATTGTGATTGTGTGAATGTAATACTTACCTAAATACTTACCTGTACTGTACATGTATGTGTGATCCTTACTTGATGAAATTCATCTCCAGAAAAAACAAAGAGAGTCATGATAGATCCAACTCACACTTGGGCTGATTAGAGGATCCAAATTGAGTGAATGTGCAATTAATAATTGATGATAATGAAAAATTACATGTACATGTACATGTACAAAAATTATATGTACTTTTTGGAAATGTACTGATGATGATAATGATAATGATCCCTGAGTTTGTGCTTATGTGGGCCACCCTCAAAAGACTATTGGTTGAGGCTGAGGGTGGGGTTACACCTATATGAAATGCCAAGCAAGGCAGGAGAGGAGACTAGTTCTAACCTAGCTGGTAGATGGGATTCCCCACTTATGTTGAGATGGAGCAGGGGTGTGACAAAACTAGCTGGGGAGTATTCACTCTTACAGTCTTTATCAGATGTGTTCCCATTTGTTCCCATTTATGTGTTTGTTGTGTCATGCAGCATGTAAATAAACTTTATTTTAACTTTATTGGGGATGTATGCTTCTGAGGCATTTATCTCTTAACAAATATTAGGACATTGGTCCTAGTGCCATAACTTTCTTTCATTTTCCTTTAGATCATACTTAAATACAATGCAGTAATCAAATCAAATCAAAGTTGTTGTTTTTTCACATGCAGTTATACACATACAACTAGCAGTAATATGTGTTGATGATTGTCATTCCATATAAAAGTAACAGAGTACAAAGTAATAATAAAATAGCTTATTTTAAAATTAAACATAAGAGCAAAGACAGGAAAAGGTAAAAATTGTGAACAGTTGCAATGTATATTTCTGCAGATATTGGTTTCATATGGAGCCCAGCTGGAGACATGCCATTAAAACAATAATACATGGTCAGGTTTAAATAAGGCATGAGAACAAGAACTTAATGTGTGGCTATGACTTGCTAACACATGGGAGCAAGATCATACATGTCATTGCTGTGAAATACAATCTCATTCATAGTCATGACCACGACTCTCATTCCCACACCTTATTAAATAGTGGCCACACATTGTTTTTATTTTTATAGCATATAGCCAGCAGGGCTCTGTAGTTTCCTATGTTGAGTACATGACGAGTCAGGAATACTAAGAGTGGTCATGCAGTGATGTTTGTCTTGAGAAAACTGTATGTCTAAAACAATAAGCTCTCATCACAGAGCATGAATTTATCTATAGACAGATATGCACATTAAGTGACACATGGAAACGTAACTATACCTGGGCCACGGTAGTGATGTGTCTGTGTTGTTGGTGCTCAGTAGGTAATTAGTCAACATCAAGTATAATTTTTTAATATTATTATTATTATTATTATTATTATTATTATTATTATTATTATTATTATTATTATTGTTATTATTATCATTATTATTATTTGCATTATTTGGGGTTTGACCATTTTGTAATAATTTTATTAATTTATTTTTAATTAATTAATTAATTAATTATTTTTTTTGTTTTTTTGACCTATAGCACTGCAGTGAACCTGACAAGGTGGTGATGGTGCGTGTTATGCTGGCATGAGCGGAGCAGCCTTTAAAGTTATTTTCTAGAGAGCAAAATTTTGCTTAATGAATAACCACATACAGGCTTAGAATAGACAATTGAATTAAAACAATGTATTAAATAATGTGTATTATATGAATAGTATGCACATTATTTAATTATCACTTGTCCTTATAAAATCTGTTTACTATGCATATTGTTTACTGTGTATTGTCTTTAAATTATATTTACATTATTGTGTTTATTATATAACAGTAGAGAGACACCAGCGGCTGAAAACAAATTCCTTGTCTGTATCAACATATAGTCCTTAGCTGATAAATCTAATTGTGAAACTCAATCCGCAAGCTGAAATATGCCTGCGCTTTTGCACTGTGTATATTACAAAGATTTCATCTTTTTTTTATTTGCTTATAAAAGTAAATGTACTGCTGTTACTATCATTGTACTAACCTGGACACTAATGTACTGAAAATAATATCAGAGGTATTGCCCATCTGTTGTTACTCAAGCCTTACTGTTAAAAATCTATTCTACCCATTCTGTCATCTTCAGGTGAGGGACTCCATCCTTAAATTAGAAGTACAGTAGACCCAGCCCATGATGTTAATTTCACTTCTGTGATGTGCGACAGCTCGGCAGTAAACTGGGATAAATATGCTTTGTTGCCCTCAGCCCAGATTGCTTTAATTTAATTAACAGTAGGGAGGTATGAAAGGCCTGTGAAAGCTTCACAATGGAAAAGGGCAGGGGGTTGTGCGCCGTGACCCAGTAAATTTGTCACAGAGATGGATTCGCTCCTTGTAGCATCATAAAAAATTAAATGCCTCTCACAGGTGCTTGGCCACCTCATTAATTCTCAGAGACTGCTCAGTCACAGGACGGAGTGGCAGGATGCGACATGCAGTCATTAGCTGGTTATTCTTGCAGGTAATTGAGTAGAGCTCTGGCCGGGCATTCTGCCTGGCTTCTCTCGCCTATAGAAAGTGGGCCTATGCCAAGCAGTTCCTGATTGAAATGTCAGCCACCCTGTTTCATTCACTGATTTCTGCTGCGTTTGTTTTCAGTGCACTAGCAGAACCTCATTCTGTCTGTTTCACAGATATCTGTGGCATTATATCCTTAATTCAGCCCAATCCACAGCTACTTTCATACCTTTTTATGAGATACTTTGAAGCAGTGTATTTGTGGAAACGGAGAGTTCTCCACTGTGGATGTAGCACATTCGGCCATGCCATATCAAAACTCTACTTTTTAAATTATTATTATTTTATTATTATTTACACCCTCTGATACAGACAGCAGCCATTTAGATGGTCAAATATAAATGGCCCTAGTGCTAAACTTCTGGAGTAAACAGCTGTACTAAAGTCTATAAACTGATTGTCAACAATTTGTGAAAGACACCAAAACTGAACTAAATATAAATGATACTGTCCTCCTTCACTCTTCCACCACAGTAACACTATCAGTATCTGGAGCATCAGCTTTAATGGATTTTTTGTTTCCAAACAACTAGAAATAATTTTATTCTGAAGTAAAAGTATGCGTTGGTAATAGAAACTGTTCCTTTTAATGAATAATCCCACACTATTGAGCAGCAGTGCACAAAGTATGGCCTATTAATAATGTTCTCGTGTTCAGTAAATGGCTGTGTATTGAGTTACCCTAATTTTTGGTAAAGCCAAAGAGCATTATGTCTTGTCCTGCTCACATTAACAACAATATGTATTCCCAGCCTAAAATGAAATATGATTTTCATTTTTTTATAAATAAAAAAAATAAAATATAAAGTATTGTGTGCATTTGTATTCAGCCCTCTAAATAAAATCCAGAGTGACCAATCACCTTCAGAAGTCACCTAATTAGTAAATAATGTCCACCTGTGTGTAATTTATTCTCAGTATAACTACAGCTGTTCTGCGAAGGCCTCAGAGGTTTAGTACTGTACTGTATGTTACACATACAAGGAATTTGACTTTGTGACAGCAACCCAAGTATGGCATGTAACAAGGACAATAATGAGTAAGTAGAACAGATAATAATATGTTAAATAATGAGTAAAGTAATACAAAAAAGAGCTAAGAGAGATGTAAATAACAGAATAATACAAACCGGATTCACTAATTCACTGTAACACTAATTAGGTCAATTGACAACATGATTGGGTATAAAAAGAGCTTCTCAGAGTGTCAGTGTCTCTCTGAAGCCAAGATGGTAAGAGGGTCA
>BRDA01015233.1:11640-22487 GCA_036984385.1 Crenuchus spilurus | reverse complement strand
GTTTACAAGCTTACATGGCTTCTCGCAAACTGTAAACAGCACTTCTTATGTCTTTCTTTCAACAATAGTTTTCTTCTTGCCACTGAATTTGCACTGGATTTTGTTTAGAGGTATCAGAGTACAGGGGTTGAATACTTTTGAACGTCACACTTTTAAGATTTTTATTTGATTAAAATGTTTTAAACCATGTATCATTTTCATTCCACTTCACAATTATGTGGTACGTTGTGTTGGTCTATCATTTAGAATCTCAATAAAATACATTTACGTTTGTGGTTGTAAAGTGACAAAATGTAAAAAATTCAAGAGGTATGAATACTTTCTGGACCCACTGTATAAGAGTGATGTTAAATGTTCATTTATCCATTTCATTTGTCTTTTGTATTTATTTCTCATTGTTTTCTGTATGTAAAACTATAATTATTCTATATGAAATGTATTTTTGTTAATTTGGAGTGTCTGGAATTTATTGGATTTACATTATTTCTTATGGGAAATTTGCTTCAGTTATCATTCTTTTCGGTTATCATCAGACACTTTAGAACAGATTAATGACCACAACTGAGGTTCCACTGCATTACAAGCCTTTTATCTCTTTTAATATGGACACTGTTTTAATAGTAATTTACTTAAACTCAAACTTTCTAATAATTTTAGATGTAAATATTAGATCTAATAATTAATAATTTTATGAACTATAAGTCATATTGATCAACAAAAAAAAGGCTTGAAATATGTTATAACTTGGCAGCATAATTTGGCGGCATGGTGGCTTAGTGGTTAGCACGTTCGCTTCTCAGCGCTGAGGTCTTGGGTTTGAGTCTGCATCTGAGCGGAGTTTCCATGTTCTTCCCGTGTCCACGTGGGTTTCCTCCCACAGTCCAAAAACATGGATATCAGGTGGATTGGATACTCTAAAATTACCCTGGTGTGTATGAATGAATGTATGTATGTTTGCCCAGATATGGTTGGCACTCTGTTCTGGGTGATCCCCCTAGTGCTCGATGCAGTCCTCCAGGTGGACGGTTGCTTCCGGTTGAGAGTATACTGTTCGCGACTGGCTGCCGCTTCTCACCGGAGTGTGTATGAAGTGTGTTGATTGTAAAGCGTCCTTGGGTGTCTAGAAAGGCGCTATATAAGTGTAATATGTATGTATGTATAACGAATATAAAATATGACTGTTTAACTTTCTGAATTCAATTATGAACACGAGAACTTTTCACAATATTGTACATTTTTGATACATGGTTGTATGTAGTTCTGAGGTATTTATTTCATGTCAAGTTCCAGAGACAGAATATTGTGTGATTTCCGGAATAATGAATTTTCAGGAAATAAAATGCATTCAGAAAGAGACTTTACCTGGAAATACTGAAGTGCAGATGAATCTTCTGTTCTCTGATTGAATGCTGACTTCTTTCTGCCAGAGTTCAGCCAAGACTTCAGCAAACTGTGGAAAGTCTGTAACTCTGGGGTTTGAGGGGACAATTCCATTTTTAATTAAATTTGTTTTATTGCAACAGTTAAGCTTAGTTAATGTAGAATTTTCAAGATTTATCATTTAACAAAAGATTATTTTGTATAATTTAAATATCGGACATCAACATGCAATATTATTTTGGTACAACACATCCTGCCATGTTGGGGCAGTTCACAGCTCACAGTAGGCATATGTAAGGGTAAAAAGACCTGTCAGTCCAAATCAGTTGACTAATAGACACTTAATGCCTCCTGATAAGACACTCCCGTTAAAAGTGGCCAAAAATGAAAACCTGCAAAAGCAGTTTGTGAAAATTGGGTGAAAAAATTGACTGAAGTAATAAAAATGAGTATAAATAGGTAGCAGTGTTTTTGAAAGACTTTCAAAAGTTTTTTCTTTTTATATTTTTTTTCTTTCTTTTCTTTTTATATTTCTTTTCGTTTTATATTTATTTTTATATTTTCACACTGAATGTCCAGAAAGTGTTGTCCAAATGTTTTGACTGATACTGTCTTTATGGACTTTGCATTTTTGCACTCTCACATTAAAGATATTCAGTTCACTCCATAATATGAGCAGTGCAGCTTGTCAAAATTTTTAAATATAATGGATATTTTATCTGAAGAGAAAAAGTCACAACTTCACAGGACTGTGTAGTCATTCAGAAATGGTACTGTAGACTTTATATTTTATTCACAAAGGCTTTTTGAATTCTTGCTGCAGCTGTTTTGATCTATTTCTATTTGAGAAGTAAATGGTGATAGATTACCTTTCATGAGCACTGCCTGCTTAGCCTGTAATATGTTATTGCAACCCATGAGACGTGTATATTTTCATTGAAATACTTTGAACCTGTGCTTACATGTCTCAAAAGTTTTAATCCAGAGTGTATATTATACACTGTTCTGAATGATGCTAAACATCCTGATGGTGTAAGGTTTCTCAGACATGATGACACAAATGTTCCAAAAGGGTACTGAGAATGAAGAAGCCTTAGGTTTTGACACATTGTACCAGAGATATAAAACACTACACTGTGACTTTTGTTAATTCCACCAAACTGTGTGTGGTCTTTGGTTGGTTGACTATTACCTGGGATTCTGTACTGATTTCTCCAGTTTATCTGGCCCAACTGGAACTTGGTCAAACACATATGCCCAGCACATGGGCTGTAATGACATCACCTACACTAGCTCAGGAGGAAGACATGGATAACACTCCTTTAATACTGCACTCTAAACTATGTGTGGGGGCCCAGAGTGGCTCAGTGGACTAAGACGCTGACATTATGATCATGAGCTTGAATTCCGGCCATGCTGCTTCCCATCGACAGCCGGGGAACTGTGAGAGCAGAATTGACTGGCTCTAATGGCACATTCTCTTCACTGATACTATCACGCAATGTTGGCTGGCTCAGGTGTCTGTCAGCTGATTCATCAGAGCTGGGGGTTCTCTGAGCGCGTTGGCTGCCCAGTAACAATGTATAGACTGCAGTTGGAAAAGTGGTGGTGACTGACTTCACATGCATCAGAGGAGGCCTGTGCTAGTCTTCCTAGAGTCAGAGACATGCCAAGTGATAGGGAGTGCTAGCAGAGGGGTCAATTGGCTACCACTACACTGGGGGGGGGGGAATTGGAATAAATGATCTTTTTATGTGTATAATATTTATGTAATCTTTAGTAGCAAAAAACAGGCATCATTTATTTTAACATGACTATTTACAGTCCCTTCAATAACTCAATAATAATGTTAATTTGAATGGGTGGAGTTAAATCAGTGTAAGCTGAATGGATGATTGTACGCAAATGTGTTGTCACTTGTGATGTAATGACCACAATGTGAACAATATGGTGTGAAGAGTGTTCTGCATGTCTAATGTTTACATCAAGCAGGTCATCAAAAATCAAGGGTTTTCTATCATATGTGCCCTATAAAGAAATGCCTACATCTTCCAAAGTTTAACTATATTAGTTTTTTTCTCTGTTCATCGTTGTACTATATTTCTGGACTTTAAGAACTAAATATAGCAAAAATGAAAGAATGAAAGTGTGGTCACCTGGCCGTGTGCTGAAACGCAGCAGAACACTCACACAGTTTGTGGTGATGAGGAAGGACTGAATGCCCACCTGACAACACTCTGTCTCTGTCGACATTGAGAATTTAAAGATACACACTCCATCACCTGCAGAAGAAGAAAAAGAAAGAGTGATCATTTACAGCTACCAATCTACAATGATTCAGGCAAGTGCTAGAGAGCAATTGACACACCACAGTGGACCTGTTAACCTCTATAATGAGCAAACAAGCAACGAGAAAAGTATCAGTGATCACTATTGAATGTTTAAAGCACCAGTGCTAACCAAGGTTTATCATCAACATCGCCTCCATTTTACATGGGAGTACTGTAATTGGAGACTGGAGGATTGGAGAAACAATAGCTTTTCAGACCAACCTATTTAGGTGCTGCATAAAGTGGATGGATGGTGGCATTTATGCCATCAAATATATGAGAACCACCTCTAAGAGACAACTGATGGCTAAATGCAGGGTGGTGGTGGCGGCAGTGTACATGCATGAGTCTTTCAATGCCAATGAGTATTTTGTAATCCTGGCAGATCATGTGCACAAATACTGGTTGATGTTCTTCCCTGATGGTATTGGTACCTATCAACAGGATAAAGCCCACACAAAGCAAGGGTGGTGCATGAGTGGTTTCAGGACAGTGCCTTTGGTGTCTGTTCCTGGCCTGCTAACTTGCCCGATCTCAAACCACTGGCGCACATGTGGGACCTCCAGGTTCACTGTGCTGACCCACAGTCTCCGAATCAGAGAGACTTCTGTGCTCTGCTGCAGTTGGAATGTTTACGAGTGCATCCAGATACCTTCTGTCACCTAATGCAGTCCATGCCTCAACATTTCGCCGATGTTGTCTGAGAGAAGGGTTTCTCCCACTATTAAGAATTTGGTCATAATATTTTGATATGACTATATATATTAAATGACCAATAAAGTAATGTTTAATATGCTGTTGGTTTGTCCCTGTGCCACTTAGACAGCTCTGACACATTGAGGATCTCTGAAGGTCCCCTGTGGTATCCTGCACCAAGATGTTTCAGGATTGAGACACCAAGGGTTGCACTGATTGTTCCAGCACATCCCTCAGATGCTCAGTCAGAGAATTATGAATCACATGCACATTTTTAAAGAGGTAATCAATTTTACTGTCTTCATCTGTGGGTAAGCGTTTGCATTTATATGTATATGTATATGTATATTTATATACAGTTATTATTGTAGGTTATAAGTGGTGATTCCAGACTTTTGAAGAGTAGAGCATGTGCAGAGGTGTGTGTGTGTGTGTGTGTGTGTGTGTATGTGTGTGTGTGTGTGTGTGTGAGCCGCTATCTGATCTTGTGGAGCAGAAGGCAGAGTATGCTGGCAGCCAGGTCCAGTGTACCGTAGCAGTGAAAACAGTGTAAAGCACGAGGACGCTGGAGTGCACGGGGCAGACCAGAGGCACACCGGCCCTCGACGTCCACAACACTGCTGTAAATCTGCAGCCTGTCAGCACGACCACACACAGACACAGACACACACACATACACACACACACATACACTAGAAATGTGCCTCACACCTGAATAAAGAGAGAGAGATGGTGCAAGACAGAGACTATAGGACAACTATAGGACAAGATTATTATTATTGTGATAAATTACATTACAGTATGCTTATCTGAGCTAACTATGAATATAAATATTGACCAATACTCTCATAACACTATTGGAGCCTTTTTGGTTATTTTGGTTAAAATACAACAGAAATCAACAGAAACAGCAAAAAATAAGCAGAAACACCACAAACACCAACAGAAGTCACTACAAAGCAGCAAAAATCACCAGAAACAGCAGAGATCAACAAGAATCAGTCAAAATGTATATAAATACTTAGAGTTCCCTCATGGACAGTCAGTATTAATCCCACATTTAGGGAAAAAAAATTATTTTTACATTCATGTAACATGTTTTTTGAGAATTCAGACACAAAGTGATGATCATAAATGTACAGGCTCTGTTTTGTACAGAAGATACCGTTCTTAGCTTTCTCTCACTAAATCAAAATAGAGTAGCTGAGTCTCCAGCTTTATGTGGAGCTACTCAGAGAGTAGTTCACTCTAAAGAGTCTGCTTACTATGCAATAAAGGGAAATTAGGGAAATAAAGAGAAATTCTTACATTTCATTTCTTTTGGAGTTTGAGTAAATTACTATTCAAATAATGTTCACATAAAAAAGGTTTGGTAACACTTTATAATACCTTTCATTAATAAGCCATTAACTAATAATTAATAACTGTGAACAAATCATTAGTTCATGAGAATTCGAACATGAACAAATGTTTATAAACCACAGTTCATGTAGTTACTAATGATTGTATTCATTTTTGCAAATGTTAACAAATCATTAGTAAATCATTTTTAATTTTGTTAATGAAACTCTCATGAATTAATGATTTGTTCAGATATTAATCATTAGTTAATGAGCTATTAATGAAAGTTATTATAAAATGTTACCAAAGGTTTAAAAATGTCAGTACTACAGTATCCTAATGTTTGGAGATGCAGTAGACTGTGGGATCACATAAGTCTTACCTTGAAACGTTTATATTGGCTCCCAGAAAGCTTTATTGTCTGGCCCCTTCATATTACAAATAATGTAAAATAAAACAAACTTCAAATGGCTAAATATTAAGCTATTTAATATTTTGGTATTACTTTATAATACAGTTCAGTTTTAGAGTGTAACTCTCTGTAATTTACAGTGTCATTTCTCAGAACTTACAGTGTAATTTGCCCTTTATGAATCAGTACATATAATATAATAACAGGCTCCTAAATATGTTTTAATGTATGCATACACTCACAGAAATGATTCAAGGCAGAGTTAATTTTTATGCATTTAAATCTATTAGATTTTATTAAAAAACTCCTATTTTTAATATGTATGCATTAAAATTTATTATTATCTACATAATTTAATCAATTATAACATTTACTGAAATCAATAACTTAATACATACTAAAATGGTTTAAATAATCAAAGTAGTAAAACAAACAACATTATGTTACTTAAAATGTATGTAATTATTTTGTATAGGTAACTTATTATTATGCAATTCAAACAAATTACTTTTATGTGTTTGAAATAAATGCACTCGTTAATATTTAAAGTAATTATACTTTATTAATACTAAATGCATAAATCTGAGGATTATGCATTTGAAATAAATAAGCTTTATTATACGAATGAATATACATCACGTAAGGTCTATTTGATAAGTTTGTGTTAAAATTATTTTTAAAAAGTAAATGGGAATTTGTCATGTAATAAAATTACATAAATCTTGCAAAAAGCGTTAAATATTTCTGTGAGTGTAGCAGAAGAAAACGGTTCTGTGTCCCAAATCACACTGACTACTCTGTGAGACCTCAACTAATAACTGGATGTGAAACATTCTGGTGATGTATTTTTGCAGTAACAGTTGGATTATTTCAGGTGACTACTGAATTGAAGTTTGTTAGAAATGTTAGTCTCAGCTCAATTTGAACTCCAAACAGGTTCACTGAACAGTTGTGTTTGTATGACCATGACTGTATAACTGTATGTTTCACTTTGCACAGCAGGTCTTTGGGAAAAGAGATAGAAAGGGAAATATTTTGTTAATAGAATGGTACAACCCATCATATTTACAGATTCTGCAACTTAGACTTAATAATAGTCTCAAACTTATAATTAGTTGATCAGAGGAGGATGGGTCCCCCATGTGAGTCTGGTTCCTCCTAAGGTTTATTCCTTAAGCTCTGAGGGAGTTTTTCCTTGCCACTGTCATCGTTGGCTTGCTCACTGGGGAGCACTTTATAAATAAATTTGATTTGATTTGAATAGTCAACTAATATTACCCAACTGTCGAAATTTAATCAGCGCCTCACAGACTAGTCAGTGTGATTTAGCAAAAAAGGTCACCACCTGGATTTAACTAAGCAGATAGGTAAGAGCCTCTCATTAGATAATTATTGTATGGGTGATTAAGTTTCAGCTGGCAACAAGTTATTTAACCCTAACTGATACAGTGAGTAGCTTCTTGTTTGTTTAACAATCATGTTGAAACACATCCTGTGGTCGTAGAAAAGATGCTAATCTGCCTGAGAAGGTCAAATTATTGGCCTGCATCTAAGGAGATGCTGAAACTACTGAAATCCAGTTAAAAACTGTCCAACACATTATTCAAAAGTGAAAGGACACTTTGGGGGGCAGCAACATCTTCCAAAGAAGGAGTGTGGTCGGAAAAAAAACTTAAACATTTGGTGAATTCAAATCACAGAGAAACAGTAGAACACAGAGATACACAGTAAATCTGCCAGTGTTAAATCAACACTATTAGAGTTATTGTTGGGAAATTACATCCTAAATTAAGGGAGTTACACTCAAAAACTTTTATAAAGTGTTACCCTTCTATTTTCAGCTATTAAGATTTTTAGAGCTATTAAAATATGAATCACAAGACTGCATGCTGTAGAGCTACCTGTAGATATCTGTCACACTGGTTCTGTTTAGGAGCTATTTTCAGACTTGTGATGGTCTGCATCTGGTGTGGCAGATTACCAAATAACCACCAATCATTTAAGAATAAAAGCAAGTCGCATTATACAGTAGATGGGACTCATTCATTATTTCTTATGAAATGAAGTCTATTAAAAAGTTTATTCTGCTTATATTAAGAGTAACTTCCTGTACTGTCCAGGAAAGGCTTTCTACTATAATTCAGAGCATTGCTGTGAGGATTTGATTTCAGTGATGAGTATTACTGAAGTCAGGATTTTGGATGATCTGAAAGTACTGGATGGGGCAGAGAACACAGTTCCATGGCTTCACAGCTCAATGCTGGGGGCTTTATACCATTTCAGTCCAGCCTGGCATTAGACATGGTGCCAATATGTTCATGTTCTATTGGCACTGCAGGAGAGGTACTGACCCGGTGATGGTCCAGAGTGTAAAGAGAACATCTCAGTGCAAGGCATTCTTTACAAAATGCAAATTCATAACATACTACTCAACAAACCTTTAAAGACAGGTGTTCTTTTGACATTTGAGTTTTATTTGAGAGGTAAAATGGATATTTGTTAATGCTGGGTTTGTTTGGGTATATATTATGGCTTCTTTGGTAAGAAGTTTGGTAAGATGGTTTAAACAGCTGAAACACCAGTTGGCTGATATCACAACAATGGAATTAAGTATGTGGTTTGATATTATTATCATACCATCTTCTTATTAAATATGGTTAATTATATTGTTATCCAATTAATATTATTCTTATCTTTTCCTGCTGGAAGTTTGCAGTGTATCTCATCCCACGGTTTTTAAGATATCAATAGTTTTCCAGCTCCAGACAAATTTGATCTAATTGTGTGATGAGGGCTTGTATAAAGCTTTGTTGAGCATGGCCGTGTAGCAGTGTTTTTTCATTGACTTTTTTCATAGGAATGAATGGGATACAATCAGTTCGCAACCACCCAGCAACACCATAGCAACCACCTGGGATATCTTAGCAACCACCCAGGATACCATAGCAACTACTTAACCACTTCTTAGCAACCACATAGCAACAAAGTAGCAACCAACTAGCAACACCACAGCAACCACTTAGAATACCATAGCAATAACATAGCAACACCATAGCAACCACCAAACAAAACAGTTGCGCTTTTTGAGCACATAGAAACAGCCCATAAGTGGGAATCACTTAATTGCACAACTATTCAGCATTTCTTTAAGGAAATGCACTTCTCTAGTCTTGAAGTCTTTAGTTTCATTTATTGTAGGCTGGCAGCACTTTGCAGTGCTGTTTATTAAACATCTGATAAGCAGTGTATATTTAGCTTTATACACTTATGTAAAAGTCTGGACACACCTGCTCAAATTCCACATTTTATTGAATTTCTAATTTTAAAAAAAGTTCATACATCTTCTGGTTCTCCTCAATGCTCATCAACAGCTCTAAGTTCATCAATATTTATGTAATGATGATGGCATGTAAACTTTTTTCAACATAATATAGTAAAGTGTTAATGAACTAAACCAGATTTTAGAAGCTGCAAGCAGTACTGGACTGCCATAAGGAGAGGTTTGGTAGGATTAAACCAATACATTCACATACAGAAGATCACTACTTACTGTGTTAATGTTACTTGTATTCTTTAAACATTTATGTTCTCAGATGCCTTTTGCACACTACAGTACATGACAATTCAACTCTCTGAAAAAAAGAAAGAAGACCCAAAACAGTCTTTACCATCCACCACAGTGATAGTGAAGTCCTCAGAGTCTCTGCAGACCTGCAGAGTGAGATCCTGATGCTGGTTGTGTTTGGAGACTTGTAGCTCACCTTCAGCCTCGCTGTCATTCAGAAAGATCAGTCCGACCGAGAAGAGGCTCTGTTCCTGACCACTGCCCATTGTTTAAACCTGTGTTCATATACCAGCATGTTCAACTAGTTCCTACAAGCTCCTGAGGGCATTTTGCATGGCTGTGATTTGGTTGGGTGTCAGCTGGAGTGAAAAGGGGGGCTACATGAGCTCAGCAGAGTCAGGACAGAAGGAGGAGATAGAAGGGAGGCCAGTAACCCTGGGTGTGACTGTACACACACTGGCTGCTTAAATACTGGAGAAATATCATCATATGGTCTTATGCACTCATACATATATGACAGTTTTTAAAACAATGTTCTATTTATGGGCAGAATGTAACACATAGTACAAAACAGAAGAAGTACTGTAAATAAAGCTAATATATACTTTTTATTATCAAAAGTGTGTACACACCTTATTCAATGTTTTTATTTGTTTATTTATTTATTTTCCTACATTGTAAATTAACACTGAAGTCATCCAGACTCTGAGTGAACACATAATGAATCATGTAGTAAACTTAAAAGTGTTAAACAAACCAATGAAACTTCATTTTTAGATTTTGTACAAAACCAAACAAATTGTGAAAATTCAAATGATGTACTAAGTAATACACAAGTGAGTCTCAGACCTACTGAAGTCACAATTAAATGTTACATCCTTTTATTTATTTATTTGTTTATTTTTGTAACTTATTCCACACATGTGTGAAAACTATTATTTTTCATATATAATCGAAATAAATGTCATGAAGAAGACAAAACATGATACACAATGTAAGACGGGTATTTATCTTGTAACAAAATTTTTGACAGTATATACATACTCACGTATTCTGGTATACTACTATAAAGAGGTCATAAATTCGTCGGTCACACACATGTCAGTGTGGGTCCCAATGACCG
>BRDA01015233.1:5000-11630 GCA_036984385.1 Crenuchus spilurus | reverse complement strand
GAGAGAGAGAGAGAGTACCAGTCACAAATTTGGACACACCTTCTAATTCAATGTTTTTCTTTTTTTCCTACTTTAACACTGAAGTCATCCAGACTCTGAGTGAACACATAATGAATCATGTAGTAAACTTAAAAGTGTTAAACAAACCAAAACATGTTTTAGATTTTTACTTCAAAGTAAACACACAACTGATGTCTCAAACACATTAAGAGGCAAGAAATGCAAGTCATGAACTCTTGACAAGACACAGCTGTTAACTGAAAGCCATTCCAGGTGACCGCCTCATAAAGCTGACTGAGAAAATGACAAGAAAGCTGCATCTAAGCAAGAGGTGCCTACTGTGAAGAATGTAAAATATAAACATATTCTGGTTTGTTTAAAACACTTTAATTCCATATGTATTTCTTCATAGATTTGATGACTATCTAAACAGGTCCAAACTTTTGACTGGTACTGTATGTCACCCAGTCTTGTAGTTTATGTTAAAATACATCAAGAAACCTCTAACAAACTGTAGCCAGATCTTAATTATGGTCTCACCGATGGTATGATGATGGAAAAACATTCATCCACATCAGATCACAGAAGGTCATTCTGTGTCATAAACTACATCAGCCAGACTGTGAGACTTTAATTATGATCTGCATATAGTTTGAGTAGTTTGAGAGAATTGTTGATCATGTGTTCTGACAGAAATAACTGTGATGTTTAGATGACTATTGAGTTAGCTAATAAGATTAGTTTCTCAGTTCTAGTTCTAAACTACAGAAGTAACATTTGGACTCCAAACATGCCTGAGTTAAGTGGAAAGTGAAGTAAAGAGTGAACCATTTCTTTATTAGTGATAAACAAGTCTAATAAAGTCCTAAAAATGTAGTGCTGCTAAATTATTTATACATCTCCACATCTGAAATATGACAGGATATTCAGTTTTCTACACTTTTCTTTGTGAATATCAAATACACAAATGAGTTTATACACAAATAGTTGATTAATCACAATCAAGAATAAAACAAGTTATTTACAGGAGAGTTAGTCTCATTTATTGTTCAAACAGATTGAAAGAAAAATATACAACAGTTCTGTCAATGGAAAGAAGAAGCAAAACCATGTAAATAAAAATGGTTCTGCCCAAAATAACAGTAATTTTAACAGTAATTTACTGAGCATTAACTTCTTAATATGACCCTGAAGTCTATTTACTAATAAGTGCATAAATAAATTAGACTGTGATTTGTTTGAGTAGCTTGACACACAGTGGTGAAGATCAGTACTGCACTAATGAGAGCGAGAGAGAGAGAGAGAGAGAGAGAGAGAGAGAGAGAGAGAGAGAGAGAGAGAGAGAGAGAGAGAGAGAGAGAACAGTTGCATTTCCACTTTGTTCAGTTTTCATGAACCAGAGAAGTAAAAGATCAGGACAATATTATTGTTATTATCATTATTATTATTATTAATCATCATCATCATCATCATCATCATCATCATCAAATAGTGTAATCTGTTGTTGATCTGGTTTGCAGATTGCTGAAGTCTGCTGTAGAGTGAGTTGGTCTTTGGGGCCAGGCTCCTGTTCCTGCTGAACTGAGCCAGTGTTACCGTAGAACTGATATCAGCTCAGAAGGCACTGGAGACCAGGTCCTGACATAACCAACATGGGACACACACTGAACCTCAGCATGTGTGGATAAAACATTTTACACAAACACACTGAATCACAGATATTATTTAAAGGTACAGTTAGGAGCAGTTTTTCATTTACTTTAGTTAAGTGGGTTTTATTGGCACTTGTGCAGCTTAAGTAGACCAAAACATAATGTAATTAGTTCACTGTGATTAAGTAATGTAATTAACTGCAGTCTACAGTCGTGTAATCACATTGAAACTTGTGTTGGCCTTTCTGAACAAGAGACTTTAGTGTGAGGTGTTTATAACATGCATTTCTTGCACATATTGTGTGGACATCCTTTGTTTGTCCTCTTGATGGCTGTGACACCTTACTGCATGATTTGGATTGTAAATATGAGGAGCTGGGTGGATCAATATGTCACTGGTATAGATATATAGACAGTCTACTAGTTTTGGAGCATTGCTGTGAGGATTTGTTTGTATTCAGAAAAAAGAGCATAGGATGTTGGATAATCATTGCCTCGCCTCCTCCTCAGCTCATCCCAAAAGTACTGGATGGGACAGAGAACAAACTCCTCTGCTCCACACCTCCATACCCCTCTAGCCTCCACCTGACATTAAACATGGTTCCAATATGTTCATGTTTAGTCCTATTCTATTGGCAGTACTTCTCTACAGGGACTCGATAAGCTATGTGTGTGCATTTGCACATCTGTGTCAACATCTTAAACTAGCTGAATGCATTCATTAGAAGGTGTGTCTACAAACATTTGGACATATAGCAAATCAGTACTTCTGGTCATTTTTGAAAATCCTCTGTAAATATGAGGAAAACATGACAGACAGAAAGCAACAACAAACACAATAACAGCACAACCTTCATCACAGGTTTTGATGCTCGGTGAAAAATTCCATAATTGATTTGAAAGACATTATTCAAACACAATAATATTTGTTTTTACATGAGATTGACATTGTTCAGTGGACCTTTCTGCTTAGCTGAAAAGCAGTGATGATATTTTATGATGGTACTGTAAACGTATCAGTATTGGTATCAGGATAATGGACTTGGTGTTTTTCAGTATTTGACCAAAAAGAAAATTTGTATTATTGTCCATCTTAATGAAGATTGTAGAGTAAACATTGAGAAAAGAGACTCAAATTTGACTGAGAAACAATCTGATCTGCATCAGCTATTGATTTTAATCAAGAATAACAAATTGTGTTGTGTTCAGAACAGAGGACATGGACACGACTTTCAAACACTGTCAGTGTCAAACTGGTCAAACCTGAATCAGAGATGCAAGTCCTCAAATATTATGAAATTTAGTGTAGCTCATTACAAACAGTTTGTATGTTCATGTCTTCAGCTTTGAGCCAAAAACAAACAAGCAGCACAGAAGTAATGAGTAATTAGATTACTTTTCCCAGTGTGTGTAATGAGTAATCAAATTACACCTGTAGGGAAATACTTTTTGAGTAATTACTCACACAGTTCATGTGTATTTGCTTGTATAAAATAATAAATATAAAATAATATTAATATATATTTTAAATAAAGCAGCTCTTGTGTAATATATTCAACATACCTGAATTTTACACTGGTCTATACTGGTATGTGTTGGTCTGGTGCTGGTTTAGCTGGTTATCCAGCATGATCATGCTGGTTGACCAGCATACTAATGTCTAAATCATAACATAAACTGGTTTTGTTGGTGAGATGGTTTGTTCTAGTTCTTTAGAGTCACTGTTTATGTTAACTTTAATGTTCAAATGCACTTCATTAGCTGCCTCCTGTTCACCTCTGAATTACATGTAAGGTGAGTAGATATCAGAACTCAGCTGTTTTAGCTCCAGAATAATAAGCCATGGATTTGAAAACAGTTGCACATTTCAGCACATTTTTTTTCTACACATGGAACTGTTTACAACTGGCAGGCATCCCTGTGTACGAGAGGCAAACATTTATTGTCATCCAGATGTCACAAGTGTTCTGTTATGAAATTCAAGCATCTGCTTTTGCCCGTTGAAGGTTGTTGCTTCATGAGATCTTCAATGCAGATTCACTATTCGAGCATTGTGCATGAGTGCATTTTCCACACATGCGCCAAATAGTTAATTCTGCAGTCAGGGCTGATCCTGGGCTTGTTTAAGGGAGGGATTCAATACCACCGATTTATTTTCACATAGAACTGGTAAAACCAAAATGTGAATCAAGTTCCATTGTTCAGAGGTCTCCAGAGAAATCATCAAACAGTGCCGGACAGTGGCTTCCATAAATCGCCTTGGTACACTTGCACAAAGTCATCTACCCTTTTTGACAATAAATGGATTGCAATTAACAATACACTCTTACATATACAATCTCAAATTAAAAAACATTTGCAACGGTATTGAAAATGCAAATAAAATATAATTCATTTGATTTTCATTTCATTACAGAAAGTATGAACCAAAGATATTTCATGTTTTGTCTGGTCAATGTCATTTCATTGGTTAATATACAGCCATTCCTGCATTTCAGCCCTGAAACACATTCCAAAACAAAGTTGGGACGGTAAAGTCTTTACCACTTTACAATGTTGCCATTCTTTCCCAGTTAAAGAGGCACAGAGGAGACCATGTGGTGAAGTGTTTCAGGTGGTATTTTGTCACGTTCTTCCTGTAAACATGTATTGAGGTGTACAACAGTGCGGGGTCGTCACTGCATTTTTCATTAAAAAATTCTTCACACATTCTGTATTGAGGACAGGTCAGGACTGCAGGCAGGCCAGGCCAGGCCAGTACCCATATCCATGCTTTTGTAATGTGTGCAGAATGTGGTTTTGCATTGTCTTGTTGAAGAATGCTTGAACATCTCTGGGAAAGATGTGGTCTTGAACACAGCATATGTTGCTCTAAAATCTCAAAGTATTTTTCAAAAGTGTAAATGATCTTTGCCAAGGGCACAGACACAACCCCATACCATGACTCTGACTTTTGGACTTATTGCTAATGACAGTCTGGAGCACACAACATTAATTTCTTCCTGAAATTCCTCCAGATTCCTTGAATGCTTTAATGAAATTTTGCAATGAATTCCATCCCTTCTTTCTTTGAGGAACATTGTTTTTAAACCTTTCAATAATTGTCTCATGCATGTGTAGACTAGAGATCCTCTGCCCATCTTTGCTACTCAGACCTGCCTTTTATAGATATTGCTTTTGTACCAAATCATGATTACAATCACCTGTTAACATCACCTGCTTAAAATCACATAATTAATTACTTTCTAATAATTTATTACCTCATTACTAGCTCTAAATTGGGCCATCCTGACTTTTTGGAATGTGCTGCCAGCTTGAAATGCAGGAATGGATGTATATTAACAAATAAAATTAAGTTGACCAGACCAAATATAAAATATCTTGGGTTCATACTGTCAAAAACTGTCATATTGTAAATAGATGTCAAATAAAAGACAAACAAAAGACAATGCAAAAATAAGACACTTCTTTTACTTGCACTTTCCACACTGCATCAGCGCTTTCTGATTGTTATTTGTAGACCAACAGTCAGTGATGAACAGTGGTTACTAGACCTTTGGCATGTCCTCACTCAGGGATACTTGCAAATCGGGAGTGGTTGTCACATGGAAAGATTTTAGCCATGAATGAAGACATGATACTCTCAGTGCAAATACTTTTTAGAGATTTGGGATTTTAAGAGATTGAATAAAAACTTTCACTCTCATTTCCTGCTATTACAAAACCTGAAAAAGGGAGTAAAATTAGAAAATTTACCAAATGCCTAAATATTTGTCAGCCAACAGGAGACGGTCTGTGGTCAAAACCACAACCACCAGCAGTTTTCACTTACAAGCAACTGTAAATCTGCCAAATCTGAAGTGTCGTTTAAATAAATAATTTAAAGGGAAATTCCACTGTTTACATATTATTGTATAATTATACATTATATATTAAGTAATATGTACAATGTTCAGCCAAATTGGCGATATGCTCCTCCATGTGCCATCAAAGCAACTCAGTGACTCATGGACTCAATCAGAAGATGTCCTTGGGCATCAGATATTAGCAGCAGATCCATTAAGTCCTGTAAGTTGTGAGTTGGAGCCACAGTGAATTGCAATTGTGTGCACAATGTAGACAGTTTTGACAAAGATTCTGACATTCGACAATGTTCTCTTCATTGTGATTTGGTCTTTGTTAAGAGAAGAATCTACGGCCACTCAGCAGCACACTTACATCTTTGAGTGCTGACATTTGTGAAAAACAATTGGTTAATGAGTTTTCTTCAAATCTCCATTTGTATAATATAATTAAATTTTATACAGTTATACACATTCATATCAGAATATTTTGACCACCACCACCATGTGACAGAGTTTACTGCATGTATAAATAACTGAGCACACCAGCCAGTTGTAGCAGAGTGTAAAACCATCACCACGGGCAAAGGAAGGGACCTGAATGATGTCCAAAAGGGCGTGATAATAGGAAACCAGGTGAAGCATGGTGGTGGTAACGTCTCAGAAACCATTAAGTTTGTAAGATGTTGTAGAGCTGCTGTAATGAAGGTGTACTGAGAATGGACTTCTTGTACATTGAGTCCCTCCTAATCACCCCACGGTGAGGAACAATGCCTCTAGTGAGTGGTACCAAGCAATTGTTGTGCCACAGTGGACCAGTTATCCTCTATAATGAACACAGGAGCAACAAGCAAAGTGTCAGGGATCACCACTCAGCAAACCTTTGAGTTACATCTACGCTTGTAAAGGAGATGCATGGATAATGGTCATAATAATGGTATGACTCTGTATTTAAGAGTAAATGTAAAACTATTGGTGAATGAGGCTAATTGTTTGTGCCTCACATTCATCAGAACAGTCTTTTCTTTTTAACTTAAGCATAAATGAGACATGGATCCAGCAATGGAAGCATAAGCACCTTCACTCATTTTCTATCCAGGTGAAGAACTTAGCCACTGTGAACAAAGTACAAACCA
>BRDA01015233.1:0-2500 GCA_036984385.1 Crenuchus spilurus | reverse complement strand
ACAAATGCAAATCAGGTCCAATGAAATGATGATTTTAAATGGTCAGAATAAAAAAAGAAAACCTCGTCACTGTCAAGGTGGCACTTCGCTAATCTCTTAGCCTTTACTCTTTCTTTGAAAAACATCTTATGGATTCTTCCCAGGGCCAGAAAGGCTGGAGATGGCATTGAAGCCTTGAGCTACAAAGAAAAGAAAACAGAGGTTAGAAATTAACTAGCTCTTAATACTCACACAGCATGTTCAGTATATAGCCATATGCTAACAATTGCTAACTCCTCCCAGCTAAATCAAAGCCCTGCTGTTAAAACCTCCTGGGAGAAATTAGCGTAGGATTGTGTTGACACACGTGTCCATGTCGTTATGAGCGTATTTCAGGCCACTATGAGGACACGACCCAGAGGGTTTGGCCGATAAAAATCTCCAAGTCTGTAATTATGTCATTATTGTGTCTGGAGCAAACCCTGATTGCCGGGGCTAATCAAATATTGCTTCTGTTCCTCTTTCTTTACTGGTGTCCCAGAAAACTTGGAAAGGAAGAGAAACAGCCAGAATGCTCAGGGCCACATTCAATCATGGGAGAGCTACACTCCAATGTAGGGCTGAATGATTTGGGGACATTTTTTATTGCGATTTTTCCGACTAGCATTGTGACTTATATTTAAATTGTGATTATTTTCTATGTTGCTATTGCCAGCATTTTTATTGCCAAGAAGACCAGAATATCCATGTTTCTCTGGCTTGAGGCTTGACACCTGAATGTAATGTGACCAGATTGCCAATAAATTGTGGTTGTGACATCATAACACATGGAGGTTTGGTCCAATGTATCCACAGGATGTTCACAAGCTCTGTCTTCCCCACTTTAACTTAAGATAGCATTTTTAATTCTGTAGGCTACAATAAAACAATAAAGTTCCTGCAATATGAACACTGTAGTCTTTTATTAAAAATTGTGATTTTTGATATAAGAATTATTCTTTCAGCCCTAATCTAACACCACTCCAACCCAGTGCTGGTGGGCTTTACACCCTTCTACCCAATGGTCCATGTTTACACTACACTTCTTTAGCTTAGAACTGGAGCTTCAAGGCTATCATTGCTAACAAACACTAGAACTCAATAGTCACCTAAATGGTTCAGGCATTTCTCTCAAAATACATCACCAAAACGTTTCTTGACCTGCTCAAGTCACATTCAGATCTTAATTAAAGTCTCATAGACGAGTCAGCGTGGTTTAGGATGTAGTATGATTTACTGTGATCTTTAATTAACAAAAAATGTGTCCCTCATATTAGATAATTGATTTACTATGAGTTTTAGCTTTAAATAGAGAAGAATCTGGTCCAGTCTTCTACCAGCTCTGCTGCTGTCTGAAGTTGTTCAAATATAAGCCAGGCTGTCCTAAACCTAATCCATAATGGGATTTGAGAGGTTAAGAGAAGTGTAAGTGATGCATTTGAACAAAATTGACTGGGGTGACTATTGAGTTCTGGTGTTTGTTAGCAATGTTAGCCTCATAGCTCCACTTCTAAATTAAATAAAGAAAAATTGAACTTCAAACATGTCATTTCTTGGGTAATATACAGTTGTATGCAAAAGTTTGGGCACCCATGGTTAAACTAAATGCTTTAAAAAAAGTTAATGCATCTTCTACAAGGAACAAACTTCTGCACATTTGAATACACACTAATCTTTATCTATTGACATTTAATACTGTGAAAAAAGCAACATGTAAACTGAGTCCTGATTAAAAGTTTTGGCACAGTAAATACTGTATGATGTATTTTATTCAATGTGTTGAATTCAGAAAATAAAGAGAAACTGCACTAAAATGTGCAGAAAATACATTTATCTGTTCCCTGAAAACATATCTGTGATTTATTATAACCCAATAAACATATTCATTTTGACCAGGATTGTCCAAACGTTTACATACAACTGAATATTGTTTTTTTTACATTTATATATGCTTCTACCCACATATATAAAATATACTGTTGATATAAGCTGTCTGTAAATTCCCAAATATATAAACTACATACTGTAATACATTTCCTATATATTATTCTTTACATTTTAAATCATAATAGCATCTTTAAAACCATCTACATTATACAATACTGTACTGTATTGTGAGTTAAGACCTAAACAGTCTACTTCAAGGCAGCATAACGTTCTTAGCCAAAACTTTAAAAAATGTTCTCTTTTAAAACTGCTTACATAAAATAGTCTTAAATCAGCAACAGAAAACAGGGAAACCTG
This sequence comes from Crenuchus spilurus, assembly GCA_036984385.1. Classification (NCBI taxonomy): domain Eukaryota; kingdom Metazoa; phylum Chordata; class Actinopteri; order Characiformes; family Crenuchidae; genus Crenuchus; species Crenuchus spilurus. The sequence continues at coordinate 238 of BRDA01015233.1, read as the reverse complement.
TGCCCAGCTAGTTTCTGATGCAACAGCTGAAGCACTTCAGTGGCGGTTAATGGGAAATGAATCATGTGTAATTGGACAGTAGTCTACAGCTGCTTTTTAAAATCTGACAGTCATTTCTGATTTATGAATGTGTGGATAAATCGCTGCTGTTTTATATTCCTTCTGGAGCTGATCTTCAGTGCAATTGAATTTGTGGAGCCAGGCTTGTGCTTTTACATGACCTTTGGGTTTGGGGGTC
>BRDA01015230.1:0-16047 GCA_036984385.1 Crenuchus spilurus | reverse complement strand
TGAGTACATTTGGTCAAGTGTAAAAGCTGTTTTCGAGCCCAGGAGAAGTCCAAAGAACCCATCTGAGGTCCTCCAGAAATCAGTGATCTGGAGTTCAAGCCAATGCTGTTGCGGTCTGCTGCAGATGTGGAAGATATCAGAGTTAGAAAACTACACAAGCTTATAGATTTCTGTGTGTACATGCATGAAGGCTAATCATACATACACTATCACTCTGGAGTCTGGAGTCACCCGTTCAACATTCCTCACAACAGGTACTGTTATTTCTGAGGAAAGTCCTTTTTCTGGCTCTTTGGATACTATAATAAATCAACAAATGCTGTTGCTCCAGACACCCAATCAATGGTTGATGGGTGAGGTAGGAGGTAGAGTCAACACTTTCCTTTTAGCTCAGTTTTGGTGTTTTCCACAAGTAGATGACAGCAAATTAATAGAATTTAGCAGAACTTTTCCACCACGCTTAGCACATATTTCACAAGAGGTATCATATGACACAGGAATATTGTAGATTTACTAGTAACAACCTCAATAAACACTATTAATCACTAGAATAGGAGACATTAGTCCATAAACAACCTCAATAAACACTATTAATCACTAGAATAGGAGATATTAGTCCATAAACAACCTCAATACACACTATTAATCACTTGAATAGGAGATATTAGTCCATAAACAACCTCAATAAACATTATTAATCACTAGAATATGAGATATTAGTCCATAAACAACCTCAGTAAACACTATTACTCACTAGAATAGGAGATATTAGTCCATACACAACCTCAATAAGCATTATTAATCACTAGAATAGGAGATAGTCTATAAACAACTTCAATAAACACTATTAATAACTAGAATAGGAGATATTAGTACATAAACAACCTCAATACACACTATTAATCACTAGAATAGGAGATATTAGTCCGCAAAAAAACTCAATAAACACTAATAATCACTAGAATAGGAGATATTAGTCCATAAACAACCTCAATAAACACTATTAATCACTAGAATAGGAGATATTAGTCCATAAACAACCTCAATAAACACTATTAATCACTTGAATAGGAGATATTAGTCCATAAACAACCTCAATAAACACTATTAATCACTAGAATAGGAGATATTACATCCTTAATAAACATTCAACACATCAGAACATGAGATATGTGTACACATTTCATGGTGCTTTGCACAAAATGCATGCTAAACCTCTGGTGGAGAGTAAACAGCTGTACTAAAGCTTATAATCTCACTGTCAACAACTTGTGGGAGACACCAAAACTGAGCTTAAAAGCACTGTCCTACTTAACCCTTCTTCCACAGAAGACTGAGTATCTGGAGCAGCAACATTTGTGAATTTAATCTCGAAACGTCCAGAACAAAGAGTTTTATTGTAAAATAAATGTATGTGTAAAATGTTTAATGACCCCAAACTTGTGAGTGGTAGTATATATATAAAAATACATTTTTAGAGTATTAGAGTAAAGTTGAATGTTTTCATATATTTCCTTTCAACTTGCAGGATGAAACAGCCAACAAGAGATGAAGTAGAAATATTTAAAAGTTCTTTTTCTCTGTCCTGTGCAGACTTTGCTGAACTCCATTCTCATCTGAACGTCTGACTGGTCGCTGTGCATAGTTAAGCAACTCCTGCTGGGATTGAGAAGGGGAAAGCTGCTGCTGCAGTGCATGCTGGGAAGGCACGCACCCTCTTTAGCCAATGAGATGCTCTCCTGCTGAGCTTAGATGCTGCTGAACAAGAGCTGAGTCAATGTATGTCACATTGTATTGCATCTCCTCTGTCTGCACTTCACAAGCCAAGTGTCTCTCAGTATCTCTCTCTCGTTCACTCTCTCTCTCTCTCTCACTCTCTGTCTGTCTCTCCCTTTTCTACAAAAACAATAAACCTCTCACACAGAGGAAGTGGAAAACAAAGCTAATAAATGTGATTATTTTCTCTTTTTCTGTGCTTTTTGGAAAAAAGTGTTCTTGGGTATTATTTACTGCCAATAAAGGTTAAAGTTGCAGCAGAGCTTTGCAAGGGCCCACAGCCTGCTCCACACTGTCAGCGGTGGAATAGAAAATACTGTATTATATATATCCCAATGAACCATAACAATAAAAGTCCTCCTTGCCCTGTATCTACACTCATTGTCCATTTTACCTCCACTGACCACAGAGGTGCACTTTGTAGTTCTATAATTACAGACTGTCTCATATTGTTAGTTTCCTTTCACTGTTCTCCAATGATCACCCCCACAGGACCACCACACAGCAGCTATTATTTGGAAAGTAGATCATTCTCAAAATGACGCTGACATGGTGGTGGTGTGTTAAGTATGTGTCGTGCTGTAACAAGTGGATCAGACACAGCAGAGTTGGATACATATCCATACTTTTGCCCCAAACTAATAATGCAAACTTTGGACAACAGCAATGCCTTCACTCAAGTTTAGAGGAAAACAGAGATGAACTCAATGAACTTTGAATGGTTGATGATTAGTCTGGAGCTAATGTTCCACAAGCTGATGAAAGCATTTTTGTGCACATCTTTAGGCATATCTGACTCAAACATAATTTTAAATGTTTTTAGCATTATTTAATCGGTAGAAATGAGAAACACGTCAATGTAATCCAATCAAATGTGAATTTCAGTATTTTACAACAGCTCCAACACACAAATCACTTTCATTTAATGTAAGCTGTGAGTAAGAGCTGCATCCTTGTAAATTATATTAAATATCACATTTTATGTGAAATAAATATCGATCCCTGGATTATAAATCATCGGTATCAGCCCTGAAAAGACATACCAGTCAACCCCTATTTTTTAATATCAGTGAGCAAATATAACGAGAAGTTCAGCTGCGTTTTTTTCATTTTAAGGTAAATATTGCATGCACCATCTTCCAGAACCAATCATAGATGAATATGATAGTCTCCAACAACAAGTTCCTTAAAAGATATTTTAATGATTCTGCAGGTAATTACTCATTCTGGATGAAGCCCTGACCTGCACTCTTCTATGAGTCCTTTTCCTACTGAAGTCCTGAGGTTTGTGTGGCCTCATGCTGGCTCACTGCAAGTCTATAATACACAAGAAAAGATAAAGCAGCGAAATAGCAGTTGCTTGAAAAGGGCAGAAAATTGGTAGATAGGAAAAAAGAGATAAAAGAAACAAAGCATTGCAGGCTGCCTCTCTATTCTTTATTCTAGGGGAAGGTGATATGAACTGTTTCGTGAAATTTATATCATATTATTGTCCATAATTTGGAAACTTGATACACTTTGGGTGGTCACTTCATTAAAACCATGCTTTTTTAACATTTATTGTCCGTAATACAGACATAAAATCAATTCACCTAAGCCAATTGGTAATGGCTATGCCAAAACCAGTGTTTATTGCATTAAAAAGCTAATCAAATTTGCGCAGAACAGCCTTTAGACACCAGTTGTAAAATCATAGGACAATATCACCAGTATTGACTTTTATACAGTGTACTCTCCAAAGCATTATTCCCAATTTTAGAGGCAGAGCGGAGCAGAACATCTCTCAACCGAAACATATGAAAATATCACAGCATTTACTGCTATTGTGATAAACTGTCATAATATGATTTCTGAGCATATCAGCACTTCAAGTAAACTCAGCATGTTTCATTACCAAGAAAGCACAATTAGTCCTGGTTAATTAGATTTAGTGTAGTGCAGCATGTGAAACATTTAATAAATATCATCATACTACGGTGCCCCTGAGGTCACACTGTGAATGTTTTTTTTAATAAAGTATGGCCACAAATTATTATTACAAGGTCACAAGATAATAAATTCAAGCCACAAATTAATAGACTGAAGCTAAAAGTAAAATTTTGTGCCCATGAATTAGTGTATTAATCATTTAGAATATTTTATTATAACTAATATATTAATATATAGCCACAAAACATAACTTGTGGCCTCAATTTATTTTCATGTGCCCTCAATATAATAACTCATGGCCAAAACTTTAAAATGTCATGACTTGTACTCTTACAAGGTTCAATCAAACACACACATAGTCAATCAGAGTCCAAATTTTTTTTTTTGGTTTAGAACTGGGGCTGAAATGCTAATGTTCCTAGCACACACTAGCCTCAATAGTCACCTAAATAGCCTTAATGGTGGAGCTGTAGCTGTAGGAGGAGAAGACACATATACGGTGTCCAAAAGCTAGACTTTATTATAAAGAAATTCAAACTAAACACTGTGGCTGAAAACAAAACAATGCTATAGCAAAACTGACTGACATACACACATTCATGAACATTCACAACATTCAGTGACTGACAAAGACTGAAACACAAGGGAGGTTACTGTAGCAACTGCTAACAAGAGCTTATAATACAGCAGGGCTGAGTGATGACATGATGTCACAGGGGGTGGAGCTATGAACAAGACACGTGGAAGATGTAAACAGACTAACACGTGAAAATAAAAATGACGTGTGAAACGTCAACTAAAGCGCATGGCAGGATGACATGACGAGGACGAGGACATAGAGACAGTGAAGGTAAATAAAAGCATATTGCTTATGTAAATAAAGCCAGAAAACGTGGACAAAGACTGATACATGGACTGAGGCGGAGTTGTGACAATAGCCTAATTGTTTCTGTAAAAATACATTTCTCTTAACCCACTCAAAGCTTATCCAGATCTTATTTAAGGTCTAATGACTAGTAGATGTGGTTTAGGACACAGCATGACTCAGGATAAGTTTTAAAAATCCCAAAAACACGAGCTGTCTGATGGAGCTACCTGCAGTGGTGAGGTTTACTCTTCTTACTGTAGCTCACAATAAGTCATTCTGCATTCTAAACGCCATCAACAAGTCTTATTTACTTCTGGACACAGGTTGAGATGGTTTGGTGATTTTGATGGACAACTATGTACTCTATGTGACTATTGGGTTCTTGCGTGTGTTAGCAGTGTCATCCTAACAGCTCCAGTTCTAAACTATATAAGCAACATTTGGACGTCAAACATCTTCTAAAGTGGGAAAATATGTACATATTATTAAATACTGGCAGTACTGGACCTTAGTTATCATCTGCTGCAAATAGTTAGACCAAAAAAACAATCATATGAAGTACACGACAGATTGTGAAATTGTCTTGAGGTATCATGATGTTATATTTTTGTCAAATCATCCACTCTTACTGGAACCCCTCCATTCCAGCCCTCTGCCACTCCATCCATGTGGCTGCGGAATGAAGACTTCAGGGCCAGACAAACAAATTCTAATAAATTGCTGCACCGTGACTGGAAAGCTTGAGTTCTCATACCCACCCCTACACACACACACACACACACACACACCACACACACACACATACACACTCTCTCTCTCTCTCTCTCTCTCTCTCTCTCTCTCTCTCTCCTCTTCCCTTTCTGCATATCGTCGGCCACATTAATTCTCATCAGTGGGCCATGGCGAGTGGATGTGACTGGGGCTGTCCTGCCTTACTGCAATTTTGCCTGTTGCTCTGCTTCACTTTAGGCTCTCGCACACTCATGTGTGGGGGGTGGGGGTGGGGGGGAATAAGGTGGTGGGTTTTTAATAAAAACGTCAACGGCCGCATCCGAGGAGAAACCTTTAAGAAAAACATGCTGTCAGAACACGGGAGTGTAGGGGAAAAAAGAGAATAAAACGAGAATAGAAGTGAGAACAAGAGAGAGACTGGTGAGAAAACGAGGCGATGCTAGCTGACACGGACTGTGGTGTGGGTAGTGCAGTGTGTCACCATGGAAACGTCTGACCTTTAAAGGTGATGCAAAGTTGAGCAAAGTTGTTTCTCTCCCTCACTTAAAGGGAAGTGACATTTAATAGTCCCCCAGGTCAAAGGAGGGTAACAAACACCAAATAAAGGCTGCCAGCCGCTTGAATAAGAGACTGCTATATTATCAACATCCCCTCTGGCTGTGGCTCTGGTGAAGTGAGTCTGAGGCCAAGGCCACATCTGCAAAGCCCAAACTAAAAATCACACACGCGCTTCAAAATAATGATGTCAAAAGGGTTTGATGATGTGATGCTGAAAGAAGAAGCACTTTCAGTTCCCTAAAAAAAATCAAAGAACCGTTTTTTCAACCTTATTTTAGCATGATTCCTCATACTATACCACTAGAATGACGTAATTCTTGTTTTACCTTCATTTTTACTGGGATGGTTTTCTTAGTTTTGCACCAGTGGGTGGGGAAAAATATCATTAGCCAATCACATTCAGTTGCCCAGCTAACAGTTAGTAGAGTTTTTTGAATGTTACAAATTTGGTTCTTAGAACATTTGATGTTTCTGAGAAAATGTTTACATAACATTTCAGATCACAACAGATCACACACTGTGCATGGGGCTCCATGTGTTCATAGGGGTACCAAAAAAGGCTCTGCCATCCCAACCCCCCCAAAAGGCAAAGTCCACACACCAAGCTAAATATCTTTCTAGTGTGAAACTTTCGCCCCCAGGGGGAGTGTGACCTAGAAAACATTTTTGCTTAGGGCACCCACATGCCTATCACTGGCCCTGGTTAAAATGGAGACCACACACAGAGAAAATATTTTAAAACCTGTTTCTGAAGTGTTACCAGAATCAATAAATAATAATAAATAGATGATTTAGTTGAGATCAATGACATGACCTGACTTATCTTTACACTGTCTGTGCTGAATGTCCTCCAGCTCAAATGAGCACCGACTCATCTCTCCTCCTCAAATGAGTTCATCATGATACTCAGAACTAATAAAAACAGTGATGTTACTCAAATGTTTCTATAATGTTAGTCTTTGTCTAACTCTAAATGTTCTGTAAAAACTTTCCAAAAAGTTACTTCCAACCCCACAGTCTTATTGACTGAGAAATGACATAATACTGACACTATAATACTGACAATAATGGCACTCTGAGCCAAGCCCTTTAAGTACTACTCCGCCGTGTGTTTCGGTGTGTTTGTGACTGTGGTAAATGTTTGCAAATGTTATGTTAGTCCATGTATGTGAGTCTACATAGTGTTTCTTTTGTTACATTGCCAAGTGTTTTGTTTTGATATTTAAGTCTCTCACTTAGATCTCACCAATGCATCCTGACTCCTCCTGAATCCCTGCTTGTTACAATGTTCATGTCCATTTTTTCGGCAATGCTCTTACCAAAGGTGTTAAAAGTATTCACATTCAGTACTCAGGTAGAAGTACAGATACTAGGGTTTAAAAAGACTTTTATAGAAGTTGAAGTATCAACTTAAGCTTTTTACTCAAGTAAAAGTACAAAAGTTCTGGTTTCACAACTACTTAAAGTATAAAAGTAAAAGTAATGTAAGGAAAACAAATGCCAAAACTTAGGCTGTGCCACAGGGACATATAGTGTACTACCCCACCTCCAAAATATTTTTTTTCTAAAAGCCGTAATGACTATAATGTTATATTAATAAGGTAATGTTGACATTTTCTGGGATGTACTGGCTACCTGTCTCAGCTGCATATATGTCCCTTAAAAATGAAAACATTTTAGTAATGTAAAAGCCATTTAGCACTAAATGTATATTTAATAACAATTATATTGCTATTTTGTGTTTTATGTTCTTCTAGGTTATTTAGGCGCACTGTTTTAGTATTTAGAGTAAATCCTTTATGTTTCTGACAATCGATTGCTTTCCCTGATTGCAATCTTACTCTGTACTCCATTACTTTTCCCTGAGGAGATCAGGGCAGTAGTTTAAGGAAGCAGTTGTTTTTTTACCGTAGTCTGTTATGCTAAGCAACATTTTTGATTTATTCCTTTGTTTGTTATCCTGGTAAAAACAATACAAACGCACTTGTTTGGAAAACAAGACAGAATAAACGTGTTTGAGGACTACACTTCGTCTCTTTCTGTTGCTTTTGGAGGATACTGGATCCGCAAGCACGAGTTAGAAACTTAAAGTTCTGCCTTAAAGCGCTGCATTGCGGTGCTGACTGAGCTTACTGGAGAGTGACGAGACACGTGACTTGCAGTTACCAATAGAGTATCAGAATGGTATATGTTTTTACTTATCATCCAACCACAATCACATTCACTCTTTCTGGATGGCCAGTTTATCTGGATAGGATGTGTTTTGAATGATGACAAACTGAAATGAAATACGTAGAAATAACGAGGCTGTTTTTAAAATGTAAGGAGTAGAAAGTACCGATAATTACATGGAAATGTAAGTAATTAGAAGTAAAAAGTCGTCTGAAAATAATTACTCAGTAAAGTATAAATAACCAAAATTTCTACTTAAATATAGTTACGAAGTATTTGTACTTCGTTACTTGACACCTCTGGCTCTTACCCACAGTATATTAGGTTCCAAAACTTCATACATTGGGCCTCAAAGCAGGATCCCAGTTCACCAATGAATTACACTAATTATGAGCAACATCATGCTAAGAGCAGGACAGGCAAACAACAATGGCTGATGAAGCCACTTAGCAACAGTACAAACATTTTTCACTTAGTTACTTAGGATATTGTGCAGTGACCATTTGAGCATAGGCATTAGTTAAATCTGTATTCCTTGATTATTTGGCTATCTGCTAGCCATGAATGGGCTACTGGGATACTTAGACCAATTAGTTCCATCAAATTTCCCCTGAAGAAAAATCTCTGCAGCAAGGGCATTCCAGTGAAAGCTGCTGGAGACTCTTTTAAGGAATGGCCTTATGTTCGCTATAAGACGTGGATTAAAAACAGCAGTTATGTTCATATCAGACGAGCCTCTGAGAGAAGAAATACAGAAGAGAGCTGAAGCAGCCATAACCCTGTTCCCATGGGCTCCTGGCCTCTAATGCCCTCTAACTGAAGAGGAACAAGCCAGGCCAGCAGTATGTACAGTAAATGCATTAATTACAGCCTTGCAGAGCTCTGAGCTGGTCTAAGGCAAATGCAGAGCTGAAGAAGATGTGGGGAGTAAGGAAAAATCTCTGGGGAATGTTGTTCAGAATCCCCTCAGCTAATTACAGATGCTATGAGGGTCCATCTCCCATCCCATCATGCTTATACACCTTTTATTCCTGGCATAATCTCTTAGTAGGTTTTTTTTTACATCCCATAACGAGAAGGTTTATTACTTCTGAGAGAAGGGAGGTAGTGAGAAGAATATGGGAGATGAGAAATGGGACCCATCCGAGGCCTAGCCAACCACGACCCTCCATTTCAATGTTTATGCCTTTTTTTAAACATGCCCTGACTGTCTTGGTAGACCACGTGACACCAACTTAAGTGATGTACCATTACTGCATTCACTCAAGTGAAGTGTGCAAGGGATTGAATCAACAAAAGTGAAAGCCTCAGCTGAAGAACTTCTGATCTGATGCAATTCCCAGATGCCAGACCAAGCGGAGAAATAAAATACTTTAAAATATTGAATTTTTCAAAACTTTAACCTTTGATTTTATGTTCAAACATATATAACAAACATTTATATAGCAAAGTACTTCATCTGTACTGAGTTACTGATGCAAGTTTGTTCACCTGCTAGCTTGTTAGTTAGCAAGTTAAGGGCTACACTGCTAGCAACAAAATAATAAATACTGAGTTTTCCTTCAAAAATGTATTCGCTTAACTAGCTAAACACTTCACTGAGGCTAGCCTGGCTAACAATCATCATACACCAGTAGGGAGCAAAAAATACACTATATGTCAAAATGTTTGTGGACACCCATTCTAATGAATACATTCAGCTATTTTAATTGCTGACACAGATGTGTCAACACTTGTCTAGTCCCTGTAGAAAATATTGTCAATAGAATAAGACTCTCTGGAGCAGATAAACATGAGCCTTTTGGCATCATTTCTAATGACAGATGTGGGCTATATGAGTATAAAGCACTGAGCTGTGGAGAAGTGGAACTGTGTTCTCTGGAATGATGCTGCTCCATCCAATCCTTTATTATGAGTTGGGGATGGGGATGATCATTCAACATCCTGACCTCACTAAAGCTCTTGTCACTGCAATCAAATCCTCACAGCAATGCTCCAAAATCTAGTAGAAAGCCTTCCCTTGACAGTACAGTTACTCCAACAAAAGCAGAATAAACTCTTTGATTTCAGGAGAAACAATGAATGAGCCTTTTACCGAAGAGAATGAAATGTATCACAACACTGATTTAAATGAAAAACCATTCAGGAACCATTATTTAAAGCATATACACATGCTTTTAGACCTTCAGGCTAATGATGTGAAGAATTGTGAGGTGAATTTGGCAGAGGCATGCTAAAAACAGCCCTGAAATGGAAAGCTAGCCTACCACTGTTAGCATCTCCAGTGTGTATCTTATTATAATGTTGCCAAAATCAAAACAGTGGTCGAAGCTGTTGGCTGACAGAGGCACCCTCCCTCAGGTCGTGGGGTGAGGAAATGAGAGTGCAAGCTGGAGCCGCATCCAATAAATACATAAATAAGTGTATGAATAAATAGCACGTTGAGCCTGTGTTGACACATCTGAGACAGCACCTGAGGCAGTCATTGAGAGAGAGTGAGGAGAAAGGGAAAGATCGCTCCTCTGCTCCAGCTCACCAGCAGAGGAGTTTATTATCGATCCAGAGTAGAGGGATCAAAGTCGGCTGGACAGCAGCGCTCATCCAAATGGACAGAGGAAGGTGGAAATCGACCTGTCAGTCAAGCAAGGACTGACCCTTTGTTCTGGGGCCAAGCCGTGGGCTCAAGCATAGGCTACTCCCTTCCTCTAGAGCAGTGGACAGTGCAATATAGAAAAACGAGAAAACAAGTTAGCCTAGCAAGAGTAGCCTTGGTGCTAAACAAAATAAGGGACCTTAGCATGTATTGAAGTTGTATTTACTAGCCTATTGTCTATTAGTTTGAGCTAGCATTGCATTTTGAAGATTTGTAGTGATCTGCATGAGCTGTTTTTATGTTGAACGTAACATTTTTATGGGCCTACATGGCTAATGCTAATTAGCCTAAACTAGGGTGACCAGATCTGAGATGATGAAAAAGAGAACACCTCAGCTTGGGGGTGGGGGGGTATATAATATATAATATATTCAAATACAAAGACATTTCAAAAAAGTTGTACGCTTGGGGCATATGGTTGATAGCTTTATTGGCTCTTAACAACATTAACATGCAGAAACATCACTGGCCTTAAAGGTTATTTGAACATACTTGAATATTTCAAATATGCAAAAACAAAATTATACATTTCCATGACATTCTGTGCTGAATGTCGTGGAAATTAATAATTTTGTTATCATTTTGATTCAGTTCTTTTAATTACAAGTAATTTACTTTGTACACCACCGTTCTTCCAAATGGATGGCTTATCACAGACTGGTAGACGCATGCACGCAAACACAGACTCCAATGTTAATGTTAATTCATTTTAATATGAAACCTCCGATATTAAAACACATCTAGCTGACATGACACAGGCAGAACAAACGCTCAACATGTTAACAACTTAGAGGTGAAAGTCCAGACGAGGGAGTGACAGCGGTGACGGACAATCACACATTAGCAAGACACGGCAGAGCCAATTGGTGAGCTTGTGGGCGGCCTAAAGGGAAATAGGGTTGTATTTCCTCACCCGTGCTCACCCGTGCTCACCCGTCTCCATTTAATATAGCGTAACATCTCAGTCAAGTGAACCGAACGAAATAGGGGGAGGGCGAGACTAGTTCGTGAACGAAATGCTTCTCAAAATTCTCAAAATCCTGGACGTTTGTGAAATTCCGCCCAGACATTTTTTTAAGTCTCAATATCTTGGACATGTCCGGGTAAAAGGGGACCTCTGGTCACCATACCTACACTGTTAACAGTTTTCATTTGATACATAGAAAAAGTCGTGTTCCTCACTTGTGCCACTTGTGGATGTTTATTTTATTTAACAATATAAATTATTATTTAAGAATACTATTAGCTTCTTGATAATGCTAAAGTGTCCACCTTTAGGACATTTTCTAAACAAATGTGTTAGAAAGTGGCTACATTTTAGATTTAGTTTTATTTATATTAATTGAATTACATTTCATCCATCCAGCCATCGTGCTTAGTCGTGATCAGGGTCACGGTTAGTCCTCTACCCAATCACTGGACGCAGGGCAGGGCATTGCAGACTACCCTAGCCAAGCCCAGGATAGGGCGCTGATCCATCGCTGGGTACACATACAGATAATTTAGAGTGCCCAATGAACCTGACCTGTTTTTGGATTGTGGGAGGTAACTGGAGATGCCAGAGGAAACCCACGCAGACACAATGACAATATGGAAACTCCACCCAGATGGGGACTTGAACCCAAGACCTCAGCGCTGAGAGTGCTAACAACCGTGCCACCCTGCATGACATTTCATTTTTATTCTTAGTTTTTTCTGCAGATTTTACAGGTTTGATGAGCAAAAGTGACAAGCGCCACAAAGCTCCAGTGCACATACTTGCAGACCACAGCTCTGGAGCCAATCTGGAGCAGAGGGAGACTGTGGGATAGGGGCAGCTTAGCCAAGCTTCATTAATCTCCCATCTAATAACACTGGTAATGTTACACATTATTGAAGAGAGACAGCCCAAATGAACTAATATGTTATGTGATCTGGGTTTCTCTCCGTGCACACACACAAACACACTCCACTCCCAAGGACATTTATGGTAGGGAGACAGGAGTAGGATGGAGGAAAGATAGAAAGGGAGGGGGGGTAAGGCAATGAGGGGGTCGACAATGTGAAATATTTTCTGATATCGACCCGCTGGTTAGGGACATGCATGGATTTCTGTATCTGGAAGATAAGTGGCTTTGATAAAGTAGGTTAGCATTGATTAATCCATGAAAACTTGGAACTGTGGAGTTGGGAGTTAATGAGTTGAGGTTTTCTATTGGCCTCCTCACACACACATACACACACACATAATCTGCCTCATTTTTACCACAGCCAAGGGACCTTTCAGCCTGCCCCTCATTCCAGCTAGTGTTATTTTGGTGTGCAGCAAGCAATCAATGATGCTGCCATTTGTTTGTGTGGAGGATGCACAACACGGATGAAACGTAGACGTCCAGACATTTCGGCTGCACACGTGCGGATACAAATGGTCAGAGCTTATAAGGAGCTTGGTTATCTATCTACGAATGCATAAAGGAAAGAATCCTAAACAAGCCTAGGCAGTAATAGAGAGTGCAGGCAGGCACACCCAATCTCTGCTGTGCAGCCCAGTAATTTGCTTTCTGTTGTAAGCTGTGAGCAGAGATATAGGGACCAACCATGAGGTAAAATCGATGAGCCACGGACTCATTCAGACTGCTGTTAATGATGAATCTGGCAGAGCAGGCAGGTGAGGCAAATATCACAGTCTAAAAAAAAAAGCATATACAGTATGTGAGGGAATGATACATTACCAACTCTTGTGCACCAAATAGCAGAAATAAGTCTTTATTATGTGCCCAAAGGTTTAAAAAGAAAATGAAGTTTGCTCATTTGAACCAAACACTTGTACTATGTGATCACTGTTAACTGTATCAGCCTGGGCTGCTTTTTAAACAGGACCAAGATCCTTTGCACACTTTGGTTTTAAAGGCAGAGTAATAAAAGATTGATCAATTCTGAGGTATAGCAAAGTTTTAAAATGGCCATGCAAAAATTAATTATGGCTGTTTTCTGTGCATTAATCTACACAAATGTAGCTGAGTTGCATTGATAGTTGCACTGATAGATCTACTTTAAAGGATATAACAATGCCCCTCTGCCTGGGCTGCATTTGAGTCCTGCTCTGTATTCTTTAATGGTATTTTGACTAGTGCAGTGCACTCACTTTATGCATTTGTCATATTTTATGTGACCTTGGAAAGTAAACCAGCCTTGATGTATGAGGCCTCCTTCTGTCCTTCAGGCACAATCACCAATGCATCTCTTGCTACTCAGCTGAAGTGGGCTGATATTACAAACTGTTTTAGCAGCTGAATGGTATACAATTCACATAATTCTTTAAAGTGATAGCTTGCTCCAACACACACACACACACACACACACACACACACATATATATATATATATATGGTGGCTTGGTGCTTAGCACATTTGCACATCCTCTCAGTGCTGAGATCTTGGGTTTAAGTCTCCATGTGGGTGGAGTTTCCATGTTCTCCCCATGTCTGTGTGGGTTTCCTCCCACAGTCCAAAAACATGGAGATGAATGTGTATGTATGTGTGTATGCCCAGATATGGTTGGCACTCTGTCCTGGGTGATCCCCCTAGTGCTCAATGCAGTCTTCCAGGTGGACGGTTGCTTCCGGTTGAGAGGATGCTGTGTGCGATTGGCTGGTGCTTCTCGCCGGTGTGTGTCTTGAGTTCTAAGTGTGTAAAAGGTTTATGTTGATTGTAAAGCATGTTTGGGTATTCAAATGGTGCTATGTAAGTGTAATATTCATTCATATATACGCTGTAATGCTGTAATGTGGATAAATGCTATATTGATGTAGTGTGTTAAGTCCACATGGAACTGGTGGCATTGAGCATGCATTAACTGTGCCAGTGGGGTTAGGTTTGTCTTTAGTCATGAAGGATGTAAGTGAGGATCTATGGTTTACAGGGGGTGTGTCTGGGACAGGAACGGAGGCACAAGAGCTTGTGAGGTAGTAACTATCTAGAGATATTAGATGTTAGGATTTTTATATATGATATAAATATTAATACAAATACATAGTCCAAATTGTCCCATTAACATCATTACAAATAAGACCTGCCCACGTTAGCATTTCATTATCTGCAAAGCAAGTGTGAAGAGGCAGGCTAATCTCCTCTGTTCTAAAAGCCAAATGGTTCCCTGCTTACACGTAGAACTAGAGAAAAAGTCCTTTAAGTCCCCACTGTGTGCATGCAGCAGCCATGCTTACAGGGGCTGCTCTCTGCAGATCTTTTTCTAATTCTCTTTGGCCTGGCATTCCTCGGTTGTAAATCAAATACTATACAGGATCCTACCACCTTACCCCCCTTCTCTCTCTACTCCTCCACCCTTTTGTTTTAATGTTTTTTTTTTCCAGGAGGGGTGCAGGTAATTCCAGGAAAAGACAGCAGCGTGGACCCCCTCCCCCTGACAGGCCTCCTAAATCAGTACACACTGCAAGGGCTAATAGTGCTGCATGAACCTTCAAGACCACAGGGGGCCACCAGTGCCTGTTGGATGCTTGGGAAAATATGGACAAACACACACACCCACACACACACAAACACACACACACACTCATTCTACTGAAGCCACTGGCCAATTTCTGCTCCCAATCCATCTAGAAAAACTTCTTCTTCTCAAAGTCACACTTACTTGCTCATCTCTCTCGCATAGAAAATACAGAAGAACCCTTGAGAGCATTTTCATAAACACTGAGAACACATCCCACTGTGTGCTGAAGCACTCTCAGGCACATCAGCACCCAGCATCCTTTCACAACTGTGGTGGTTTGTTAACCCTAAGATCTTTTAGAATGCACACAACTATTCAAAATACAGTGATGCCTAAACCTTTCTTATTACTTACTTTGATGCTGATGTTGAGCAGCTCCGCTGAGCATACAGGTGCATCTTCTAATTACAGACTGTAGTCCATCTGTTTCTCTGTATACTCTGTTAGCCTCCTTTCACCCTGTTCTTCAGTGATCAGGACCCCCACAGAGCAGCTATTATTTGGGTGGTGCATCATTCTCAGCACTGCAGTGACACTGATGTGGTGGTGGTGTGTTAGTCTGTGGCTTGCTGTAGATCAGACACGGCAGAGCTGCTGGAGTTTTTGAACACCACAGTGTCACTGCTGAAGTGAGAACAGTCCACCATCCAAGACATGTTCTGCCAACAGTGTCCTGTGGGCAGTGTTTTGTGACAACTGATAAAGGAGCAGAGGAACAGCAGCAACAGATGAGCTACTGTCACTGACTTTCCATGAAGGCAGACTGACAAGATAGGTGTGTCTGAGTGGATAGTGAGTGAACACAGTAAGCCCAGCAGCTCTCTCTGTCTCTCTCTCTCTCTCTCTCTCTCTCTCTCTCTCTCTCTCTCT
>BRDA01015212.1:3797-19871 GCA_036984385.1 Crenuchus spilurus | reverse complement strand
TGACATTTGCCATCTCCACATCATTGCATTCAGTTTTTATTCACAATTTGTTTAGTGTCCCAACTTTTTTGGAATCCGGTTTGTATATATATAAATTTTTAATTATAAATTATTTATATATATATAAAGGAGGTGGAACAGGTTAGTTTAAAATAATGCCTGTTTAAAATCTATTTTGGCTAGGACAATTTTGTCAGGTTCAAACATGGAGTGAGAGATTGCAGACACATGCAGATAATGAATAACAATACGTAATGAAGGTTAATTGGAGAAAGGAAATACGTAGGTCAGTATAGAGTCCTAAGTCAGTTACCAAACAGAAAAATACACAATAGAGGAAGGGCTTTAGCACAAGAATAGTCAGATTACAGGCAGGATTCAATAAACATATGAACACAGCAATAACATAAAACAGAGAGTACAGGCCCTGGCTACTCTAAGGTTATAGTACAAACTAAGAACGAGGACAAAGTAATCTATGATGCCAAATAAGACTAATTATAAACACAACTACAATGCCACTTTAGGCTGACACAGCTAGAATGCCAGTTAAGGCTAAATGCTAACACAACTAGGATGCCAGTTAAGGCTAAATGCTACCACGGACTGAGGGAAAGACAGGAACAAAAAGACATAAACAGGGTCCAAACATGAGAAGACAAAATCAGAGAAAAAAGGCTTGTTAAAGAAACCTTGGTTGGGCAAGCATATATAGGTCTCTCCTAATGAGAGATAGGTGTCAATGATAACACTGTTGACTCTGAGAGAGGGACGCTGATTGGTTGGAACAGCTGGAGAAAACCAATGTGCATGCTGGGGAATGGAGTTCCCTTTTGGAGATCTTCAGCTTTCGGGGAGAGGCCATGATGTTCATGATGCCTGGCACTTTAACAAGGTTCCTGGGGCCTTTGGAAGAGGAACACGCCCACAGTATCACCAAACCTCTCCCATTATTCACATAATTTTTTCTACAATTTTCAGTGTGAGATTATGCTTCTGCAATAAAAATTTTATTTATTTTAAGGCTTTTAACACATCTTAACCAGGGTTCTATATTAACTTTTTTGATCACTAGCCAATGTAACTGGTAACTCTCTAAAGTTACCGGCCAATCAGAATTTCCACTAGCCAAATTTTATGCGGTAAAAATAAGAGAATTGAGTGCCACTGAATGCATTTGACCTATCTATCTATCTATCTTTCTACGTATATATATATATTATTTGAACCACATCTTCAGTGCTCTTCTTCTTCAGAAGTGGCATCAGAATCTGAGCTACTCTAATTTTTTTGCTGCACGTTTGTGTACAAAGTTAGGCCCAGCTGCCCCAGTCTATCCAAGTCCCAACCACTGCCGCATTGAGGTTAAAACTTTTTACTAAGCTAACGTTAACTCCCTCCTCTTTCAGTGTGCTCTTTGTTTAGTTCTGGCCCCGTTTACTTCGCTTCTACCTTGAGTTGCTCTCTGTCTTGCTCTCTGAAGTCTGTTCAGTGGTGTTAGCGTTCATTTCCATGTTTTCCCGCTCTATTTTCACTACAAACTGTGTGCAGCCAATGGGTGTATAATTTCATGACATAGCGCAGGGGTTCACACACTTTTTCAGCCTGTGAGCTACTTATCTACTGACTAAGTCAAAATGATCTACCTAATATAAAAATGCAAGACACATATTTATTTATACAAATATTGACAATTTATGTGTACAATGTATGCTGGTGTACCTTGAATAACTACATGAACCCTTAATACACAACACAACTGTGTACATGGTTTGACATTAGCCTACTTTACTCTGACTTGCACTGAATGGAATCAGTCAGGGATGCATAGTCTGGACAGTAGTTGCTGATAGCCAGCCTCAAGCAATTCTCCAAATGTTCATCAGTCATGATGGAAAGATACTTGGACTTAATGATCTTCATGTGTGAAAAGACTGATGCTGAATAATGCAGTCAAGGCTAACAGACTTCAGAAATGACAGTAAAAAAGTCCTCCTCCATTCCGTATGGAAACGGTCAGTTTTAGGTTTCTTACACAGGCAGAACAAACATACATGTTAACAACTTACAGTGACAGGTGAACACGGACTACTGTCCAACTTGAAAAAATGCTGGTTTACAAGTCCAGATGCTGTTTTATGAAGCGATAGCATAGACGGCCAATCACACGTTAGCAAGACACGGCAGAGCCAATCGAATGAGCTTGTGCATGGTCTAATGTGAAACTTGATTCATATTGAGTGGCTTGGATTACTGCTGGGTCCTAGTGCTCGACCAAGCTCCCGGTATGTCAATCAAGTGAGATGTTTTATAGCAGTGATGCCCAACCTTTTTCGGCCTGAGGACCATATACATTTCCGACATGCGTGTCACTCTTCACTCTTCTGTAATTTCAAAATCGCTGTTTGTACCATGAATAAATACCAAGAGTTGGGCAGTATCAGATACGTCGGTGGACTCGTCAGCGGCAGTAGAAAACATTTAGAAATGTGCTGCTTTGTCCTTTAGTTTTGATTGGAGATGTTTCCCCATATCTTCCACTCACCTTGTAATTGTCATGCGAGAAAGGCTGACAACTTCAACTGCTTCTTTCTTTTCAGGACACATTTCCTCCTCCACTGCTAGCAAGCACTTTTTATGAATTTGCCATCTGAAAAAGTAAAGATCTGTCCACTTTTCTTGGAAGTTTCTGCACTCAGAGTCAACTTTTTGTTTCTTCGGCTCTCCCATTTCATCAGTGCACAAATGTTGAATCTCACGCTACCACTCACGTTGCTACCAAAAGGAAATGCAGAAAAGGTGCTTGTGTATGGCAGTTTTCTGTCACACATTGGGCTGGAGGTTTTTGGGGATCTGGCAACCCTAATCGCAACTCCGTAAACAGAACTGGTCGTCTATAATTCTTAAGAATAATAATGATATCATAGTTAATTTGACATACAACACACAAGAATCATATTTTTTTCTTGTAATATATAAGTACAAATATATAATAAAAGTACTCCTGTAAATAGACGATCGCAACCAGGGTTGCCAGGTTTGTAAAAATGCATTCACTGGTAAACTTTCCGAGGGGGGATGCAGGGATTTTTGCACTAAATTGAAAATAAAATGAACAATATAATAATTTATTTTTTATGCTTTTGTGATTGGGTACTTTAGATTTTATCAATAGATATATTTTATTTAGATAGTATCAGCTTGTGTATGGCAGTTTTCTGTAAACAAGAGCTGGTCATCAATAATCCTCGTGGACATGAGTGACATGAATGTTAGAATACCGCAGAAACCCATCGAAGAAAGATTGAGAGACGCCCTAATGATACTTTTCCTTCCCTTTGTTAACATGCCGAGGCCGGGGCCGGATAGCACTGTGTAGGCCATAGGTTGGATGGTGAGGACGGATGATAGGCTGGCTGATGATCCTGAGGTAGAGGATTTTTTTTAATGCCATGCGATCTACCCACACTACCTTTGCGATCGACCGGTGCACCCCTGACGTAGCGTTTAGGCATATAGTGGGAACTGTAGGAAGTACTGCCAGGGGTTAAATGACCGAGAACGGAGCCTTATAATATGCCTGTAATACCTCTTGCATCACTGGTCAAATTGGCTAGTAAGTTTTTATTAACACCCGCCAAATTGATTTTTTACCCACATTTGGCGGGTTGGCGGGTGTTAATTTAGAACCCTGATCTTAACCAGTGGTGCTGATAATTGTGGAGGGCGCTGTATGGAGTATGTTAACGGTCCTGATGCTGTAAATTTCTAGTGTATTTCTATTCTGTAGGTCAGAGCTGTAGTTAACAGGTTAACAGGTTTCATGTTATGCTTCATCTCTTCTTCAGACTGAGTCCGTGTGAATGGAGTCAGCCTGAAAATGAACAGAACCACTTTACTCTCCTACACAGCCTGTGGTACACCGCCGGAGCTCTTACCCTGCAAGGTCGAGACTTTAGAACTCTTACATACCACATATGCATTTTAATAACACAGTTCAATAACACATTTCAGTAACACAAATCATACTGACAATATCTATGTTAAGGTATATTGTAATGTCATTTATCACAGTGACAATAGAATATTGTCATATTGCCAATACACATTCCTCAGATTTCAGTTAGTTACAGATTTTTTTCCCTTCCAAAATTGCTGCTTAAATATTCCTCACTGTCCCATCCCTGCAGGTGCAGGACCTCATCCCAGATCTCTGTCCGGTCGTGTTGTCAGTTGTACTTGGTGGCTCTTCACTGTGGTTTTGCTGGCCTGCTACTTCTCCAACCTCAGCACCAGCCAGACCTCTGACTCATCTCACCTCATGATAAAAGGCTTTGAGGATCTGGCCAATCAGGATGTTATTGAGTATGGAACACTTGCAGGATCCTCCACTCTCGCCTTCTTTAAGGTTCTTTAACTGCATATTCATTCTGGAATAAAATCACTACACAGATTTTCTATAAAAAACTACACATAAAAAAACTACACACATTACAGATTCATACTGTATAAAATCACTCCACAATAATAACTGTAAGACTGTAAAACTCTTGTCTCTTGTTTCATACTGGGTGCATATTTTTCTTTAGTTCAAATAAATGCAGCTTCAGTAGAAGATTTTAGTTTGTTCTGTTGGTAAACTGTTGATATTGTTTTGGTCAGAATTCAAACAACCCATCTTATCGTCGTATCTACGAGCACATGGAGAGAAAAAAGAGTTTTGTGTCATCGATGGACGAGGGTGTTCAGAGGGCGCGGGATGGCAACTTTGCCTTTATTGGAGAGTCGGTGTCTCTGGACCTTGCTGTGGCTCGTTACTGTGAGCTGGTTAGAGCTCATGAGGTGATTGGTATGAGAGGATACAGCATCGTAACTCCTCTGGGTGAGCTAACAAACTGTTAATAACACTGAACAACACTGCTATTAATACTGACACACATAGAAACAAAATTTAGGCTACATGGTGACTGCTACTGTAAGCTATGCTGGTGACTGAGATGGTGACGGAGATGGTGATTAAGATGCTGACATGATGGCTGAGATGGTGAAGTCAAATTTATTTATAAAGCACTTTTTACAATTGATGTCACAAATCAGCTTTATAGAGTTAGTAATAACAAAATAAAAGCCCCAGTGAGCAAGCCAAAGGACGATCACTCAATCTGGAAAAAGTCAGATGGAATAAGTTCTGTTTGGGTTTGTAAAGTACAAGGATTATGAGACTTATTGGAGTGTGGCTAATAACTTTAGCAGAACTATCTAGAACAGCATACCTAAGAGATCCAGAAGGTAAACAGACATGGAAGCTCCCTGAGACACTGCCATCCCTCTGCTCTACCATCAACAAATCTGCAACCTTTATGTAATGTAAAGTATTAATTTTGTTTCTTTTTTGTTTGTTTTCTCTCTCTCTCTCTGCATCTGTTTTCACTTTTTGTTTATATTGGAAATAAAAATAATTGACTTAAAGGTTGACACCGTGACAACATTGTCTGGGAGGTTATTCCAAAGTTGAGCAGCAATATAAGAGAAGGCTCTTCCCCCTGCTGATGATTTCTGAATTCTGGGTACTTTCAAGAAGCCAGCACCCTGTGATCTAAGTAAACGAGATGGTTCATAATAGGAAATAAGGTCTCGTAGATACTCGGGAGCGAGTCCATATAGGAATTTATGCATCAGTATTTTATGTTCAATACAGAATTTAACTGGAAGCCAGTGTAGTGCTGATAGAACTGGGCTAATAAGATCAAATGTTCTGGTTTTATTAAGAACCCTGGCTGCTGCATTTTGAACTAATTGAAGTTTAATTAGGTTTCTGCTTGAGCATCCTGATAATAGTGCATTACAGTAATCTAACCTAAAAGTAATGAAGGCATGTACCAGTTTTTCTGCATCCTGTAGGGATAAGGCATTTCTTAACTTGGAAATATTACGGAGATGTAGAAAAGCTGTTCTAGTAGTTTTAGTTATGTGTTGGTCAAATGATAAATCTGAGTCAATTATGACACCAAGATTTTTTTAACCCTAACCCTACATCATTAACATTTACAAATGGGTAACGTTCTGTTAGATAAGATTTAAACCATATTAGGGCTGTTCCTGTGATTCCAACCATGTTCTCTAGTCTTTTTAGTAGAATATTGTGGTCTATTGTATCAAAGGCTGCACTTAGATCAAGTAAACTTAACAAGGATATGCAGCCTTGATCAGAGGCAAGAAGATCATTTGTTATCTTAATAAGAGCTGTCTCAGCACTTTGATTGGGTTTCTTTTCATATATGTGGTTTTAATGCAAATATGAGCAAAGTTTTTGGGCCACAACTTTTTTTAAAGATCTTAGGCATAAATGTTAAATTAGAAATAGGTTTATAATTGGACAAAATATTAGGATCTAGATTTGATTTCTTGATCAGGTTTAATAACTGCTAGTTTAAAAGCTTTGGGTACATGTCCTAAGCTACAGGGATGAGTTTATTATTGTTAAAATAGGTTTGATTGTAACAGGAAGTATTTCTTTAAGTAGGTTAAAAGGAACTGCATCAAGTCTGCAGGTTGTAGCATTTGACCAAGCAATAATTTTCTCCAGTTCTAGTTGTGTTATTAGATTAATCTTCTATAACTGTGTTTTCTTTTGTTTCACCTATACCTGATAGCAGACAGCTTGGGTTTGATGCTACAGATGTAGTTTTTTGTCTGTTTTCTATTGTATTATTGAAGAAGTCCATAAAGGTGTTACTGGTGAGATTAGCTGGAATCAGAGTTTCAGTGTCTGCATAATTTTTTTGTAAGCTTAGAAATCACACTGAAAAGTACTCTGGGATTGTTTTTATTGGTTTCAATCAGGGATGCCAGGTATTCTGAACGTGCTCTATTGAGAGCTTTTTTATACTCAGTAAAGCTGTATTTCCAGGCACAGTGGAATATTTCTAGTTTGGTTGACCGCCATTTCCTCTCTAATTTCCGTACTGTTTGTTTTAAGGTGCAAGTTTGATCATTATACCATTGAGCAGCTTTTTCTGTCTCATATTTTTTTTTATTATATTTGAGCGGTGGTACAATGTCTAATGTTGAACTGAAGGTACAGTATTTCCTAAACAGTTAGTCAGTCTTTCTAATTCTATTGGGTTTAATGAAGAGTTAAATTGATAAGTCTGGGAGGTTTTCTATACATTGTAAGGTTGTATCTGATGTTATTGAGTGCTTCATACAATAACCTGGAGATCTGCATTATATGATTAATATGTAGCTTACAAAAGATTAGATAGTGATTTGAAATTGCTAGATTTTGAGGAAGAACTTTGAGGTTATCTAAGTTAATTCTCAGGGTCAAAACTACATCCAGGGTATGATTACAATAATAATGATATTACAGTAAGTTCTGATATGTTGGGTAGTAACGACAGAATCTATGATTGCTGTAAACACCTGTTTTAGTCTATATTTTCAAAATGAATATTAAAGTTTCCTACAATTATTACTTTATCAGTGTACACATCTACGCTTGACACAAAGTCACTAACATCTTTTAAGGATTCTTAATTACTTTTAAGGAGTAGGGATTTCAAAGGAATTAAAGGTGTCAGTATTTCTGATTAATGTTTGGGTAGATCATACCTACACCGCCTCCAGTTCCTGACAATTTTGGACTATGTATGTAATTATAACCTTTGGGGTGGCTTCATTTAGTGCTAAATATTCATCAGGTCTAATTAATGTTTCGTTCAGACATAAAATATTGAATTTCTGATCACTTATAATTTCATTCACAGTGAGTGCTTAGGAGCTGAGCGATCTTATATTGAATAAAATGAGCTTTAGATCTGAAGTGCTGTCATTGTTATTTGAATACAATAATGACATTTTGATTATGTTATTAAGATGAGCTGTTGGAGTTTTTCTAGGATTGATTTTAATTTGGGGCACAGACACAGTGTCAGTATAATTGAACCTAGGTGACGGTATAGGTGAAGTAGCTTGCAGACAGTCAGTTAAGCAAGTTTATCTGTTTTCTGGTCTTGGCTTTAGCAATTCAGCAACTGTTTACACTACTCTGCCAGCGAACTAAAAGACTATGGGCTATTCTGCATGAAAGCAGAGCAGCACCCTGAGGTGGACACCATGCCTAAAAGACCAGGCTTGCCCTCAAATGTTGTTCAACTGTCTATGTAGCCCACTTGGTTTTCTGAACACCACTTGGACATCCAGCAGTTCAGCTCTATAAGCCTGCTGTAAGCTTCACCACCTTTCCACATTGAGATGGGACCAGAGCATACTACAGCATCAAACATAGTCTGGGCCAGTTTAACCACCTCTACAATGATATGCTTAGTCATTTCAGACTAGCACAAATGGATATTGTTGGCCCCTGTATGAATGACTATCCTTGAATATCCCCTATTAACTAATCTAATTTTGCCACTGCTGTCTGAGGCCATGACTCCAACTATACCTCTAACTAGCACTGCTGGCACCTCTAAGGAGCTAATTTCACGTGTCTGACAATGAAGTCCCTATAACCAGAGTACTTTAAACAGGCTTCACAACAGGTGTTTTGTTGAATGGGGAGTCACTGACACGTGAATGGGTGGAGAGCGGTGTTGAGAGGGCTAGCTTTAGCCTTAGCTTTTCAGCTATCCCACCTTGATGATATTGTGACTGAGATGGTGATGGTAATGTTTTTTTTGTTTTTGTTTTGAAGGTTCTCCAATGCTAAAGAACCTGAGTGTGGCCATCCTGCAGCTGAGCGAGGCTGGTGAGCTGGCATATCTGCGCAGTAAGTGGTGGGCTAGCAGCTGCATGGCTCAAAGTGGTAAAGGTTCTTCACTGAGGGCTCATGGTATGAAGGGGATCTTCCTGGTTCTGGCTGTGGGGCTGGGGCTTGGAGTGCTGCTTGCTCTGCTGGAGCTCACTTCAAAATCCCGGAGAAACGCCCAGGAGCAAAAGGTAAAACTGTTGTCAGCCATCCAAGTCTTCTAATAAAGTAAATCAAGTGGAAGGACTTCTTGTTTATATGTTTATATGTTTATGTACACCCATTTCAGTTTCCAAGGTTTTGCTACACCAGTTTAGACTGTTATGTTATACAAATATACATGGACACATGAACACCAATTTTCATTGTAACACTACATCCATTTGTGTTTCCATAGTTACGGTACACCCATTTCCATGGTTGTGCTACACCTTCAAAACACATTGAAGATATTCCATAAGTTCACTCGCCGTGATTTAGTTCTAAGTGGGCAGACATCAGATGTTCTAAAATTTTTATTTGAAGCACTTCTTTAATAACTGATCTTTAGGACTGATTTTTAAATTTTGTGATCTTTGTGCTTCAAACAGAAATCCTGCTGCTCCATTCTGACCCAGGAGCTGAGTCAGCGTTTGAGGACCAACAACACAAAGAGAGAACAAGAAACCTCAGAGAAAAGCAAAGCCTGAACTATACTAATGATAACTCAGTACAGAGAGTTCAGTCTGGAAATCTTTACAGTAGAACATAGATAGAGAAAGATAAAAGCTTAACTTTCTGACGTAGGCTGATGATGGTAACAGTAAATACCTCAATGTATGTCTTATAACCTCTGTGATCTACAGCCACTGGAGAGATAATCAGGGGCTAAAATTAGCTCTAATCTTGTGTAGCTTCAGACTTTCTTTCTTTTGTAAAGACAAATATAAAACACATCAGCAACAGAAAGTACTGTACATTCACATAATTTTATTCAAGTTTGAACCTTTATCAAAACGATGATGCAAAAATCTTAAAAGCTTATAAAAGTCAAGAACAACAATCACACAGAACTTTCAGCTGAAATAATACAGCATTTGAAAATATTTACACATTTGTATCACACATGACCATGTAAAAATGAATAGAACAGTAACCTCTTACAGCAACAAAGAGATCAAAGTTCTGGTGCATTGTTATTAATTGTTATGAATTAATAAACATAAATTAACCAAAAATGTGAAAGTAGTGTGCTTGCATGAATTACAAAACAACAACATCCTGTCTACACAGTGCTGTAATAAAGCAGCAGTACTAGTAGCTGTAGACATCAGTACCTTCAATCAGGACTTTATATTCTTTTACCTGATGAGTTAAAGGTTAACAAAATTCTGTATATAAAGAGTCTCAGTATAGCTTTTCTTTAGCCATCAGTTCCAGTCCAGCAAGGATCCACTCCTGAGCTTACTGTAATCATATCTACAGTGTTGAGTGATCTGAAACACACACACACACACACACACACAAACACACAATGTTATACATCTATATACAGGTATGTACAGTAATATTCAGAACTAGAAAAGTGCATTTCCTGAAGGAAACACGGGATATTGCGCATTGCTAACATGGCCCACAAGCTAAGGTATCCCAGTTGGTTTGTAAGGTGATGCTTTGGTATTTGTGGTGGTTGCTATTGACCCCAAGGCGGTTGCTATGGTCCCCAGGCCGTTGCTATGGGTCCCCAGGCCGTTGCTATGGGTCCCCAGGCCGTTGCTATGGGTCCCCAGGCCCATTGCTTTGCAATGCGCAATATAATTAGTGTCCAACCAAATTCACAGTCTGTGAGATAAGCCTCTTCCCATGAAATGTAAAATGTAAAGCTGAACTAATGCACTTTGTTCAGTGGAGTGAGCTGTGTCTCACTGAATCGTGATGCTACATCATAGCTCCAAGACTTTCTGAGATAGATCTTCACTCTCAGATAATGACTCTTTACTGAACAAGTGGAGTGACTCTAGACCATGGACTGGGGAGACTTTCCCCTGCTGGTCGGGAAACTGTTTTGTATTGTATTGATCATTGCTAAAAGTGTTGGGGAAAGGCACTGAATACATTAAGCTATAGTGAAGATACCGTTGGAAAGATTCAAAACTGCACTCATAACACTTCTATTATATACAGTTTAACATGTTGTATCTAACAACTGCTCTAAACATTTCTTATAAACAGATATTTGAGAGACTAGCACAAAAATTTCCTACACATAAACATTTAATCCAAATTTTTCATCCTATGTTCAGCAATTACAGTACATTAAAATAGTCTATGAGAAATGCCTTTCTTGTAGATCCACCCCATTGTCTACTTTATCAGAAACCCCCCTCTTGCAGCTCCACCAATTGATCACTTCAGGAATTCTTGACTATTAGCTCAATCCACTTTCAACTTTATAAAAAATTCTTTTTCTTAGTTCCATCCATCCAAGTTGTCAGAAACTTTCCAGTCTAGCCCCACCCACTGTCCACTTTATTGAAAAACTACCCCCTCCAAAACTCTCTAAAAATCAAGACTAAAATGGAAACCAAATAAAAATGTAGCTAAAACTATTAATGTAGTCTTAAAACTAAACAGAAACCCAAAATATCCCTAATCAAAATTTAGTGATCTACACTTCAAGAAATGGATGACTGTCTGTACACTCATTCTGTGGACCAGGATTGTGGACAAGACTCACCACTGAGAAATAATGGAGAATGGCAATGGATCTCCCTCATTTTCTGTTCAAACAGAGCGTTCATTTCTCTCTGCAGCGTTCCTACTGTCTGTTGCTGGCCATCTGGGAACTGGGATGGCAGGGTGCTTAAGTTGAGGCTCTCCAGGCTGTCATGACTACTGGAGTCACTCTCAACAAGGCCAAGGTTATTAAGAATGTTTGGGACTGAGATATCATGTGGAACTGGGCTGCAGTGGGTTTGAGGAACAGTATATTTCCAGATGACGTCAGTCCTGACATTTTGTGGAGAATCTGTGGGATAAACTTGTGTGGGAGATGGAGGCTGTCGTCTTGGGATGCTGAGTGAATGATTTAACTTGAATGGTGAGTCAGTGGATGAATGACCAACTTGGTTTTGAAAAACACGTCTGCTCATTGCAGGAGTTGCAGGGATGGATAGTGGCATGTTTGTTGTCTTTTCCTGAATCTCCACAGAACTCCTTAGTCTGATCTCATATGCACTAGTTTTCAGTCTTGGACTTCCTGTAGTGCACTGGTCAATATGTTGCTTTGGTTGTATGTTTTTTGTAAATTTTGGCTTACATTTGTTCTGATGTTCTGGGTTTATGCAGGAGTTTTTAGGTGTCCAAATCTCTGTGCTGCTCTCTGTCTCTTGGTTTGGTATTGGTTGATATTTAAAAGGTCCACTTGCTAAGACCATCTTCCGAAGACGTACATCTTGAAAAGCAGAATGTCTGGAAGAATCAAATTCTTGGTGCAGTTTTGGGTTTGGTCCATATTCATGTTCAGTACCATCAGAGACCTTTACTGAAGACCGTTTAGACAGAGAAGGCCGGTCAGGTCGCTGGGGAGCAGCAATTTTTCTTTCAGGTTCGAATGAGTCTTTTGAAACAGACTGAGTGTCTTCTTGTTGGACTATTGGAGGCATATAAATGGGTAGGGAAGCTTTTTCCTGCTGTCTTTCTTTGGTTTGTTTTGGTTCTGTCTTCTCCTTTGAATCAAATCCTAAGTTGATGTAATCTGAATTTTTTCCTGACACTCCACAGCTATCGGTAGAGAATGAGCAGATCCCAGTTACAACTGTTAGTCCTCTTTGGTCTGTTTGAGCTGGTGTACTTGTTTCTGGGTTCTCCCGGGGTTCAAACCCTAAGTTGATGTAATCTGATTTTTTTCCTGCTGCTGAAGAAATATCAATAGAGGACAGGTGCCTCCGATTTACCTCAGCACTTAGATTCCTTTGGTTTGTTTGAGATGGTGAATTCAATTTTAGGTTCTCCCTCTGATTGAACCCTAAACTGCCATAGTGCACGGTTCTTCCTGATTCTTCACAACTATCAGCAAAGGATGTGTGACTCCAGGTGAGCCCAACCCTTAGTTTCATTTCATCTGTTTGAGTTGGTGGATTTATTTCTAGGTTCTCCTTTGAAGTGAAGCCTAAATTGATGTAAGTTGCTGTTCCTTCTGATTCCCCACAAGTATCAGTAGAAGACATGTGGCTTTGGTTTACCCCAAGCCTCTCCTCAGGTACATGGAAGCAAACCCTTTGAGATCTTTTCATTGGCTCGCTCTGAACTCCTCGGTATAGAGACTGGCATTGAGAAGCATTCCTACTGTCTTGTGAACTCATGTCATCACTGTAACGTCTGTTGAGGAACTCCTCTCGGATGTAAGGTCCCTCCAATCCTTGCTTGGCCATTGCCTGACCCTTCTTGGCACCAGACTTTCTTAGAAAGTCTGGAGCAAAGGACATCCTTGTGCCATTTTCAGATGTTTGCATTAAGTTTTTATGTATGAGCTGTTTCACAGCATTGCTTGACTTGTTCTGTCAGAATGTAGGATATAGAAATGTCTTTTTAGTAAGCCAAGCGCTGGTTTCATGATATCAGATAATAAGAAAACTAAGTCAAGACCCACCTTTCCAGTGATGTCATTGATAGCGACATGTACAAAGACTGAGGCTTCTTCCATACCTTCCAAATAGACATGACGGTAACCTGCACAAAAAAAAATCTAGCAACATATTCAAATGCATATTAATTACAAGAACCCATCTGTAATGTTTGGAAAAGAACTGGAAAGTACCTGGTAGCATGCTGGTAAAGGCTATCGTTCTTTGTCCGATAAAATCTCGCCCAATTGGATGGTGATCCCAAACCATAAAGCGTACAAGTGCTATTTTAGGCATGTGGAGAGTAAACACCAAGGTTTCTTCCCACATGGGGTTAAAACCTGTCAATGAAACCAGAAGCCTCAAAACACTCAGAATGGTTTCATATGAAGGATGTGACATTAGTAGGTCAGTTTTTCTTGTTACAATACAACTTTATACACATCACTTTTGGTAGAACTTACAAAATTATGCTGAATTCACTTTTAATTTTTCCAATAGCTTGTCCACTGTCTATCGTTTCCAACAAAGTGATTTATTGTATATTTTTGCTGATTGATTGATTCAAGGTTATGTTTTGATGAATCTAAAAGCCAAATTAATATACAAATACAGCCATCATGAACACATTTCTCCATACACTGTATTAACTGGGTTCTTATAAAAATATTAAATTTGATCTTTAGTTGTGTTAAATATGTACTATGATATTACATCATATTATATCTGTTGTTTTTATTCTTTTAGCTTGTACTTGTGGTTCTGAAAAGTAAATATACTACTATTATTACTGTTAATCTATTTGCTAATTATCACAATTCTAGATAAATTAAATGACTAAACAAATTTTCAATTACAATTATATCTAAAATGATACAGGAATTTATATGTAAATTTTAAAGTTCTGCAGTTTGACGGACTCCTAAGTGGAGGAGAGCTCTAAAAGTCTGCAGATGGACCCATCTCACTTTTATATTTAATTGTCAGCTTTGATAACACTTACCGTTATCGTCCACTACCCTTGTCTGCTCCTTACTGCAGTCAACAGGCAGACCAATAATCTCTATTTCAACATACGGATCTATAATCTAAACATAACAAAATATCTCAGTAAATATCATTTATGCATAATTATACACATTTTCAGTTTCAGAGAGATCTAATGTGTTAAAATGTTTTAATTTTAATACTCATTAGTTTAGCCAAGTTAAATAAAAGTCCCTTTTAACACCACCCTCTTATTCAGAACAGTAATCTGAGTGTGGGTATGTCTAAAGCCCATTTTAATGTATTAGCCTGCATATGCACTCATACATCAAAAAATCTATATTGTGAAAAAGTTCATCTCAGAAATCAGAAATACTTTATTGATCCTAGAGGAAAATTGCAGGTATTTCTGATTTATGAAATGAACTTTTTCACAATATTAATTTTATGTTCATAATTTAATAAAAAAGGTAAAAGTTTTTGCACTGTGTGCTGGTGTTATTAAGTCCTGCAGGTAAAGGAGAAATTAGCATCTCCATAAAGCTGGTCAGCAGATGGAAGCACACTGGACTTCAGACACTTGAATTGTGTGTCTCTCCACTCTTCCTCCAGACTCTAGCAGCTGATTTACTAATGAAATGTAAAAGTGACTTTCATCTGAAAAGAGGACTTTGTACTGAGTAACAGTCCAGTTCTGGTTCTGCTCAGTCCAGGTCAGACACTTCTGATGTTGTCTCTGGTTCAGGAGTGTTGATATTAGTGTGACTGTTGTAACTCTGAGAGATACACAGTATTTCATAGTATAATGTGAGATTCTGGAGATTAGAACAAAAAGTCTTGAAATACAGTATTTTTTTTTAGATGTAATGAATATAAAATATGTTACAGTTTCAGAATTATTACACAAATGAACACAAACTTTCTCACAACAATCTTAGTTTTTGATGATGTGTGACTGTAGATATGTTTTTGTATTTCTATAAACACATTTGATCACTTTTTCTCAGTTCTGATACTGCATTGTGCATTATTAAACCCTTTTGCTGCAATTCATGATAATGTACCTCTCCTCTGTCCCCCAACATGGAGTCTTTTGGCTTTGGTAGCTGCTGGCCACTAATTATTTTCAGCACTAGTTGTGTTTTTCTGTGTCCTGGTAATGGATCACTCAGCATTGGGTTAAAGGCACCTAAAATAGCCCCAGTAGATGGAGAGAAAGGAGCAAACATCATTATATACAATGTTTATACCTGAAAACCTGATTTGCTTTTAATGACACTTAATGTTTACCTTTACACATGCATTTAGGCTTCAGTACGTATCCACAATTCCCATTGACAGCAAATTTAGCTCTGTTTAGCTGAAGCATTCGGCCTTCTGTCTGATAATTAAGAGCAACTACAAAGCATGAATAAGAAGACAATAGTTAAAGCGCTCAGATCAGGGAAGTATTCATCACTTATAAAGTAAAAGAGCGATGTTGTATGTAAATGCTGTTAAAGTCTTCCCTCCTCAGTACAATCCATACATGTAACCTATAGAATAAACAGGTATCAGTGTACTGAGGCCACTGTGGTATTGGCAAAAATAATGTAAACTAGCGAGTGAAAGGTTTGCCGCTCAAACTGCAGTGGGTGAATACCTACATCACCTAAACAAATGGCTCAAGTGTGCTGAGGAGTGAAGATTGGCTTAGCCAGATCTATCCCGGGGGGGGGGGGGGGGGGGGGG
>BRDA01015211.1:5044-20769 GCA_036984385.1 Crenuchus spilurus | reverse complement strand
TTTTTTTTTTTTTTTTTTTTGCTTTGGCATCTGTGGAGGCGAGTTTTGCAGAGACCAACTTTTTTGCTGCTGTTTTTTAGACGAGATGGAGATTAAAAAAATCTTTATAGACACATTATGCTCAAAGCATGCATACACACACACACACACACACACACACACACACACAAACTCTTTGCACTTAGGCAGACATGCATAAAAAAGATGCACTTCAGAAAGTCCTCATGTAAATACCGATCAATTTACCACACACACACACACACACACAGACACACACACACACACACACACCAGCCTGCTGCCATTTTGGTTTTTGTGCCTATACAGGTGTTGTGGTGCCAGAAAGCTCTGGAGACATGGAAGAGTGAGCGGTAATCCAGGATTATTTACATGCATCATTCCTTAGGAAATAGGGACCAAAGGACTACACGCTTTTTAAAAGAATATAAATATATAAATATATATATACATACATATATATATTTAAAAAAAACTCTTACCTTGTAGCTGCAAGTATTACAATTACTAATAGTAGTAGTTGAAAGAAGAAATAATTAAGTCAGTATCCAGTGGCCTATGTGAGGTTAAAGTTAAAGGAAATATTGGGGGAAAAATGGGAAAAAATGTGAAAAAAAAAAAAAAAAAAAAAGTGACGGGGGCTCTGGTGACTGTTTTTGGCACCGGACAGTAGATTAGTAGTTAGATTAGATTATAGCAGTAGATTTGCTAATTTTTTGCTGTTTTGTTCTGTTTTTTTAAAGAAGAAAATACTTGAACTTGTAAAGAAAGAAATTACAAAAAAAACAAAAAAAATCCAACGTCTGTCCCGACAAGCCTCTCTCCAGAACATATTTAACCAAGCTCATCACGATCTCTTCACCGTACCATCCGACAGCTACTACGGGATTGTTTTCAGAGGGAAAAACTGTTTGGAGAGAGAGAGAAAGAGAAAGATGTAAAGGAGTCTGTACTTGACAGGGTGCAGGCTTTCCATAAGCCTTTTTGTGTTCAAGCGACAATCCACTGTAAAGACCAAGCTACTGGATATGGTGTGTACTCTCTTTTCTTTAAAGCTTTGTTTGTTTTTTTTGTACTATGACAGGGAGTGTGCTATCTAGACACTTTGCTACTGCAGTGGGGAAAGAAAAAGAGAAAAAAATAATAATCCTGGACTTTAATGAAGCAAGGACGACCTGAGAGAGTCGATAGCTACAGAAACTGCCAAACAAAGGGACTTGGAGAGGAAACGACTGCAGTGACACTTTTTATTTTCTAAGTCATTCAGAACGATGGTCCGCCGAAGCCATCGCAAACTTAGCGGAGGTGCCAACAGACGTGTCTTTTCTCTTTTTGCAGATTTATTCAGAACTTTTCTGGCAAAACAAATGCACTCACGAAAGAAAAAAAAGCTTTTAGTCATTAAGGCTTCGTTGTAGTCTGATGTAAATGCAACACTTATAAATATGCTCTCTCTAATACCATCGACCTGGGAATGGACGTCGACCAGCCTGTATTGCACTCAAAAGGTCATCACTTCTAGTCTAACACTCATTAACATATACATATTTGGGGGTTAATGTCCATGATTGTACTCCTGTCACAATTTTCTATTGACCTGCAATGCTGCCAACCAACCCTGGTTATCATTTCCTGTTCATTTGAAGACTCTACAGCACATCTAGTCATGCAGTCAATTTCCAGTCCTCCTGTGTGTACAGTTGACCTAGCCATGCTCCACCTGCAGGGTTTTCACTTTTAGTCGCAAAGATAAGCTGCTCAACCTCATCAACGTGTAGAAAACATTTAGAATAAATACTTTAACTGGACCACGCCAACCTAATCCTTTTTGTAACCCAATTTTCTCCCCAATATAGTGGTACCCAATTCACCCATCCATCCGCTAGGACTCTGCCAGTCACTTGTAATGTCCCTGACTCTAGGAGAGTGAAGACTAGCACAGGCCTCCTCTGATGCATGTGAAGTCAGGCTCCGCCTCTTTTCCAGGTGCTGCCGATACATTGTCACTAGGCATCCAATGTGCTCCCAGCTCTGATTCATCAGCTAGCAGACACCTGAGCCAGCAGACATTGCATGGTAGTAGTAGTGAGGAGCGAGCGCCATCTACCCACTCAGAGAGGGCACAGGCTATTTTGCTCTTGAACCAGTTGTCGATCGCAAGCAGCATGACAGAGATTCAAGCTACCGATCCTCTGATCATAGTGTCAGCACCTTAGTCCGCTGAGACACTCGGGATAACCCTAATTTGGAGAGATTCCAATTTCAAATTGTATATATCGCTCAAAAAATGGGCTCTTCTTTATGCCCAAAACTGAAATCCAGATGATATATGACTGGCTCTTCTTAGGTGGAGCATGGGCAGGCCTACAACATATCGAACTGAACCTGACTCTGCTAAATCCACTTCTTTGGCGTTGGGCATGGGCAGGCTGAAGGTTTCAGTGGACAAGGGGTGAGCAGGAAACCATGGATGTCAACAACCAAACCTGACCTCTAAACTTCGATGCCAGCATTTCAAACCTCGCTTTTATCCTTTAACGTGATCCCACGAGGATTCCCGAAGGACCAAAACCGTGCAATTCTAATCTGCTGCCTCTCCCTTGCCAAATGAAATTTGTCCTTCCTGCCTGCTTGAAGTTGACTGGGTTGATTGATTTTAATGAGGAACTTGGGCATTGCTACGTTCAGCCTGTCCACGTCTAAAGTCTAGAGATTCTCTGTAGAGTCAATGTCTTTACTTACCAACCACTATGTCTCCAAAGGAACTGTACAAACACCTGAGCTTCATAACAGCAACATAGTTTGTTAGACTATGATGCTTTAGTTGAGGCTTTTCTGCAATGTTTTATGCATATACACAGTCATATCAGAATATTATGACAACCTACTTGGTGGTGAATCCCTGAAGTTTACTTTATAGAGGTTAACTGGTCTACTGTTGTCCATTGATTGGTAGGTACCACTTGCTTGTTCTCCTCTGGCATTGCAACATCCCATGAAGTTAGGCGTTTCTGAGATGCTGCCTCCACCATGCTTCAGCCGGTACATGGAGTCAGATTACATCCTTTGCCCATGATGATGTTTTGCTACAACTGACGCAGGTTTATACCTGCGGCGAAACATCCCCAGCCAAACCAAGGTTATAATATTCTGATTTGACGTGTTTTAATAGTCCATTTATTGTAATTCTACACACTGGATTTTTTGTGCATACGTTTTGTTTGTCTGTTAATCCTGCCCTGATATAGGTTTGCTGGAGTATTGCATAAAAACCTTAACAGTTTGCACTAGTTATGACCTCAGTACTTGCCAATGATTTCTTCAGTCTTACTAGCAGATAGAGCGTCTTAATAATGAACCTTTTCCACACTCACACCCATTCCCAGTTGCTCATCCTTGATAAGTCATTTCTATTATTGAGTTTGAACCTCATGGTCTACGACTGCAAAGCTTTCTTTGTTACAGAAGAAACATGACAGAGGCAGATTTTAAAGTGCCAAACAGTATTTTATCTGAAAGCCTGCATTTTCAGACTCACATCTGGCGAATGGCCTCCATCATTATTGTTATCTCAGCACTTAACTGTACTTCTTGCCTGTTTTTTTTGTCTGGGGACCTTCGTTCAACAAAAAGTCCAATTTATGTTATTTTGTCGCTGTAGCTGTAAATGTGGACATCTGCGAAGCACATATTACGAAGCACTGGAAGACTATTTGGTGAAGCACAGTATAAAAGGCTACTTTAATGCCCACAAACGCTGCCCTACTTTGCCCATCACGGGCTGCCTCAAATTGCCATTAGAGACTTAGCAGTTTATGGCACTAGTCCTCGTTTGTTGTAAGCGACATGCAACACAATAGGACAACACGTCAATTCAGTTTCAAAGAGATTAAATACAAATGCCTTGTTCTTTTCAAAATGACCATCTGACAATGATGTCTGCAGTAAAACGGACTGCTTTCCATCAATAATAGGAGGCTCTTGAAGAAGCAACTGTCATAAAATTGCCTTTATTACGATTGCAATGTTCTCTTACTCTTCGCTACATCGCCTCGTATCTTTTTGTTTAGCATACGCATAATAAGGAAGCATCTAGAAATTAGGCCAGGAGCCCACACTAAGTCTTGAGATTAAAGTGCCATATTCTTAGTTTCTGCACTGCAGGTTGAAGGAACTTGCTTCAGAGGCTAAATTTATTGTGTTAAGTTGGTGTGACAATAGCTTGGATGGGAAGTGACAGCTCATGTTTATTGGGCCACTGGCTTTAGTCAGTGCTTATGGTTGTTCTCTGTTTTGTCCAGAGTGTTGCTGCTTCTTTATCCAAACGATGGTGAAGATCTTTAATACTAATAAAGATCTGGTGATGAAATTCTGAGCAAATACACCTCAGTCTGTGTGACAAAGGCTGATGTTACAACATGTCCTGAAAATGTCCACCACTAGCGTTCAAGCTCACTTGTTCCCAATGATCCAAGTTGTGAAGTCACTCACCAATAACCCTGAAATAAGTTTCCTGGATGGTTACTACATTTGCACCATGAACACTTCCTCCTGTACCATGCACTGATACATTATGCACGGATCATTGTACAAGTGAAATAACCAATGACCAGTGCTGTGTCCACAAGGATAACTGAGGGATTAAATGTCTTACTAAGGTGGCAGGAGATCAAAGGAGATGGCTGGACAGGCGCCGGCCTCCACTCCGACAGCCGCCCTTATACCTGCACTGCAATCGTGCATTTTAATCACAGAGGTGTATTTCATCACCATGCCTTCACAAGTTATTTACACTCATTTGGGTGTAGAAGCAAATGGTAGACCCTGTACTA
Source organism: Crenuchus spilurus (assembly GCA_036984385.1). Taxonomy (NCBI): domain Eukaryota; kingdom Metazoa; phylum Chordata; class Actinopteri; order Characiformes; family Crenuchidae; genus Crenuchus; species Crenuchus spilurus. Next base: position 15,919 of record BRDA01015211.1, on the reverse strand, counting down.
GCCTTGTTCAAATCAGACCATAAACCAACATGCATGTCAGAAAGCCAATTTGATTCCTCCATCGTTCCCAGCCATGTTAAAGACGGCACTCTGGCTCTACACGCTGGTTCATGTTGCTCTAGAGATGAATGTGGAATTAGTTAAGCAGCCTGGGAAGGTGGGGGGTGCCAGACCCTCATCTCCATCCCCCCTGAGGCTTTACTGTGCTCCCTAAAATAGCAGTGATTGTCAAGGAAAGGAAGTGAAATGTAATTGACTGAAAGTAGAGATAATTAAGGGGACCTGTTGGACAGCAGGGGAAAAATGAACGCCTCTCATTTAATAGCTGGTTTTGGGAAAAGAGAGCTTCTTCTTTCATCGTTCCTGGTGAGAACAAAAGACGACGGTGTGGAAATGTGTATATTTGCTGCAGCTGAAGTGCCACAAGTCCAATTCTAGTACTCAGGGCATCAGTTAAAATGATGTCAAGGCTTGTGGGACCGTGCAGCCGTTGTACACTTTGACCCGGTGTTGATTAGAGGATACGTTGGCCCGTCTGCCAGAGCCAGCATCAGGATGGGGCTTATGTTTATCAGGTGGCATTCTGAAGGCATCAAAGGAGGCGTTTGATCTTCCCGGATTGTGGCTGATTGCCGAAAACACACGTTTCGGCAACAAAAGCCAAGATTTAGAAAACAATGCAAAGAAGGGCGGGTCGAAGCATAAAAAGACGGAGAAGAGATCAGAGGATGACTCACACACACTGTACAGAGACTTTTCTCGATTAGCTTAGCTGCGTTGACCATGATGTCAATAAAATGTGAATACACAGCTGCGAGGGTGGGTTGGAGGGATGTTTTTTCAGTATTGACTGAACTGTATTATTATTATTATTACTATTGTGCTCCCAAACGACATACGCCAAATCTACACTACATGTCTAAAAGTTTGTGGACACCCCTTCTAATGAATGCATCGAGCTACTATAAGTTGGCACAGATGTACAAATGCACACGTCTAGACCCTGTAGAGGATACCGAATGCCAGGCTGGAAGGCACAACATTGAGTTGTGGAACATCCAGTACTTTTGGGATGAGTTGGGGATCACCTCTTGTGGCTGAACGCAATCAAATCCTTGCAGCAGTGCTCCAAAGCCTGGACAATGAATGAGCAGGCGTCCCGATACTTTTCTCCATCCAGTGTGCTGTATACAAACACGGGGTGATTTATAAGGTAGGGTTAATGTTTACACTTGCATACGTGGAGATTAAGGATGCCAGGTTAAATTCGTAGCTGCGGGCTCGGGTCAGTAGGGTTAAACGAAGTCCACCCTGCGGTCTGGTGAGGACGATGGCATACTTGTGTTAGAAGCAGTAAGAGGGTAAAGGGTGAAGGGTGATGGCGTATGTACATAAGACCCAGGCGCAGGTTGCTTTTAGCAGGTGTTTTGGTTGTAATCTGCCTTGAGACCCAGCCAGGTGAGCAGAGGGGGACACCTGCGCGACCCACCGTCTCTCTTCTACAGCCTGTGCCATTTTCCACCTGCCCGGTCTCTCCTGGGCACGTACACAATCTGTAAATACGATATAGCTTATTTTTCAATTCTGTTTCTTCTTTATACACTACATGAGAAATAACGAGCGGGAAATATTGTAGAAAAAAAGATATATTTCAGTGAGACTAAGAGGGAAAATATAAAATAATTTATGGCAGAAAAAAGATGATTTTATTTATGTTTAAGAATTTTATATCTGGCAAATCATATTTATTTATTGTATGTTTTTATTTGTATGTTTCTTTTTTGTTAAACCGGGATGACCCAATCTGTCAAAAGATTTACTCTGATGTACACTGATGAAGTGATGTTTGATGATGTGAAGCCCTGAGAGATGAAATCTGACGTCGTTGGGTATTAAAATGAAGACTTTAGGTTTAAAGGTCTTCTGTAAGTCCTGTAAAGATGAGAGAGGATTTGCTGACGATCGTCTTTAGTGGACGTCTCACTTTATCTGGACAGGCTGCTGGTGCCCTCGTTATCTCAGCTGATCACGTTATTAACACATGACCTGCAGAAACAGTGATAGGACCAGAGGTCAGGATTAGGGTTATGATCAGCTTTAGAGTTATGTCCAGGGTTCAGGTTAGGGTTAGGTTTAGGACAAGCTTTAGAGGTCAATATTAGGGTTAAAAACCAGGAATAGTTAGGTCCAGAGTTCAGATTTGGGTTAGGTTTAGGACCAGCTTTAGAGTTATGTCCAGGGTTCAGGGTAGGATTAGGTTTAGGACCAGCTTTAGAGATCAATATTAGGGTTAAGGACCAGGAATAGTTAGGTCCAGAGTTCAGATTTGGGTTAGGTTTAGGACCAGCTTTAAAGTTAGATAAAGAGTTCAGGATTAGGGTTAAGCTTAGAACCAATTTTAGAGTTTGGTCCAAGGATCGTGATTAGGATTAGGTTTAGAACCTACTTTAGTGTTAAGCCCAGGGTTCAGGTTAGGGTTAGGTTTAGAACCAGCTTTAGAGTTATAGTAGGTCCAGGGTTCAGGTTAGGTTTAGGTTTAGAACCAGCTTTAGAGTTACAGTAGGTCCAGGGTTCAGGTTAGGTTTAGGTTTAGAACCAGCTTTAGAGTTACAGTAGGTCCAGGGTTCAGGTTAGGTTTTAGGTTGAGATTAAGGTTAGATTTCAGACCAGGGTTAGACCTAGATTTAGGTTTAGGTTGAGTTTAGGGTTAGGGTGAGGTTTAACACTAGCATTAGAGTTAGTCCCAGGGCTAGGGTTAGGTTTAGGTCTTGGGTTGTTAGAGGTTAGGTTTAGGTTTAGGATTAGGATTAGGATTAGGATTAGACATAGACTTGGATTGCATTGAGGTCATGAGTGTTATTATCAGGTTATAGTTATTGAATAATAATAATAATAATAAGAAGAAGAAGAAGAAGAAGAAGAAGAAGAAGAATAGTAATATGATAATAATTTGTTGAATATAAATTAAATACATCCAGAAACAGCCTTTCCAAATAAAGTGTCACTCATCTGAACAGTCACTTTTGTTATATGGGACATCTCTATGCATCTTTCATGCTTTTTTGTGAAACCAGATGTTTGCCTTGAAATTATTTGAAGTCTGGAATCATCACTAACGTCTTCAGTGACTCTATTATCTGTTCTTGTTTTTTTGTTTTTTTGTTTTTTTTATCACAGTTTTAAATGAAGGGTGAAAATGAATTAGCAGGTTGTTCTGTTCTCTTCTGCTTTAAATGAAAAAGTGGGTGCTGATATATTTTCAGTGTTTACTCCTCTCACATCTGTATGACTCTGAGTGACCGACTGTCAGCAGCTGAGAGTGCAGTCGACGAGCGAGTGTGGCTGGTCTTTGTTAACCGATGGTGTAGATGCCAAACAATGAGTGACGTTTGCCTTAAATACAACACGTTTTCTCTAGTAATGCTACCTAGACATCAGCCATGCAGCTCCACCTTATTCTACACCCATGTTCTTGGGCACCATATTGGAGCTTTGCAAGAGGCCCATTGAGGTTTTTTTTTAATGTCATTATACGGACCAAAACGAACTTGCAAAACTGCTCCATGTTAAGAAATTTACCAAATTGTCTTTTTCCAAGAAAAACAAATCACTGCATTCCCAGCTTGAGTTCATTTGTAAAAGCAGATATGCTCAAAATGTTAACTTTACAGGAGAAGGAAAAAACCTGCTTCACTTTTAATGGAAGTCAATGGAACCAGACGTCTTTCAGAGTCATTTTGGGTCGTTTCTTGTGGTCCGTTCATGATGAAATTTGCACACAATGTCAAGAGTAACATGCATTTTCAAATGATGTCAGAAACTGAAAAAATTTAAATTAAAAAAAATAGAGATATCTTTTTTTTTTTTTGCAAACAAACTCACATTACGACTACAACCTCATTCCATTTTGACATTCTTACTTTCAGTTTCTTTGAATGTGTTGAATCAAAGACCTTTTTCAAATTAAAAGTGAAAAATCTTGAAGAGAACAGAAAAAATGTTCTTTTTTTAATTGTTTTCTTGAGACTGAGCTGTAAAATAGTTGGCGCGAGCCTGTTCTCTCCACATACAGGCTGTTTTTTTTTTTGTTGTTGTTGTTTTTTTTTCCCTCACTGCTCCTGAACTGTGTAGCTCTAGATCATTATATTCTCTGCTTAGGCTAAAAATAAAGCACAGTCCTGTAGACTAGCATGGGCTCCTTTTCATTCATTCAGTCATCTGATGGTCGTCTGTGGCGTTTGGGAAGGAAATGGGAAGGAACCTTTTAGGTTTGTGCTGATGTGAATTGTGTGTTTTTGTCACTTGAATTATACAGAGAATGCATTTAGCATGTGTCATTGTATTAATTGAGATAATAGCGTTAAGCATATCTGAATACCAAATTAGGCGAGAGGCTTGGTAGCGAATCGTTTAAAAAGGGCGAATAATGCATAATAAATGAGAAGGAAGAGTGGGAGGGGATGAAGGGTGAATTGATTAAACTGGAATAAAACAATGTTTAGCATCCGTCCCACTCAAGACGGATTCTTCTGGAAACAATAGCAGCTTCTTTTATTTTGCCTGAACTGTGAATACAGACCAACAGGAAATGAATAATAAAGAATTTTCTATTGTATCCTCTGAGCACTTCTACAATTACCTGGTCAGGACCTCCCCAGAGCTGGTGAATCATTCAGTCACTGGTGGTGGTGGTGTGCTGAGTGGAAACTCTACCATGCAGATGTAATGTCAGTATCTAAGCAGTTTGACACTGAGGTGTTTAAAAACATCAGTGGCTCTGACGCGCACTAACACACCACTGCCACATCACTGTCACTGATAACGATCCACATGCTCTGTGGAGGTCCATTGAAGGACAGGGTGAAAGGAGGCTAACAAAGTACACAAAGAAACAGATTGATGTTCCACATTATACAAGACCAGTGTACTTTACTTTCACTTTCTAAAAACATTGGGAGCTGGCGTTGAAACATTCCACCTTTATACAAACCCAGACGCGCTCTATGTGTTTAACTCTCATGTTTAAAATAATCAATATCAATGTTTTTTAAGCCTGTTTGTGCTAAACGTGCACAATAACATGTAAAATGCCAAACATGGTTCATTCTGAGGCAACAGAAATATCAGCCAGTCAGAGAAGCAGCAGCCAATCACTGACCTGCTGACACAACATACAACATAAATGTAGCCAATCAGCATCCTCCAGTCTTCACTTCTGGCCCCCAGCAGAGTGTGTCAGTGGTTTTAGGAGCGTCTGACGTTATTGATGTAATACATGTGTGTAGAAATGCTCATATTTAGTCTTAATAGTGTTTTTGCTCATTTGATTGTAGATGTTAGTGACTCAGCTGCTAATCTAATGATACATACTGTACTTTCTGTCTTTACACATTTACATGTGATCACACTTTTCATTCACTATTAGTCTTTAATGACCATTAAATAGTGACGTCATCACAGAGCTCTGCTGTCCTGCAGTCTGTGTTCAGTGATATTGAGATGCTTGACTGAATATGACTCAGCTGCCACTGCATCTGACGAAAACATCAGAATCTGACTGCCTTTATCCAAAATATCACTAAAAATCACTTCCGAAATTTCACAACTTCATGCATGACTTTTAATCTGCGCTCGCCGCCTGCCTTTCTGTAATTGCCGTGGCATTTGTTTAGACTTTGTGCAGCTGCGGCTGCATTCTCATCCCGGACTCTGACTGAATTCATTTCTGAGACTCCGAGACAAAAGGCTGGAGTGGTTTGGGGGTTTTTTTGTGCTTTGTTTTCAATTCCGTTCCCTTCTTAACATGCAGATTCTGGAATAACAGGAGCTTATGAATAAATGGCATTCAGAAGCAAGAGGGTGTGGGAAAATCCCTTTGATCCTATTATGCATAACAAAAGCCTAATCAATATCCAATCAGGACTTTATATGTCGTCATGGCAACGGGACAGGTGTGACAGCTCAGGGCAGGTATTGATCCAAGTTTGGGAAGAGGCTGGGGGGTGGTGAAGCAGCAATATAATCATGTAAATAAATGTACTAGGTTGTGGGCACACATGCTCAGCTTGGCTCGTCCCTGTAGAAGAACATGTACCTGTTGGCACCATGACTGATGCCAGGTGCGTTAGAGGGCACCTGTTTTCTCTGCTTCAGTCACAATTTTAGATGAGGTGGGGCAACATCCTGCAATCAAATCCTCACAGCAATGCTCCAAAGTCTAGACTGTAGAGAGACTTACTCCAAGAAAAGCAGCCACAGTGAATGAGCTGGTGTCCGAATACTTCTGTCCACGTAGTGTATCTAATGTCTAAGAAACAATATTACTGTACTGAACCACAACATCATCATCATCACAAGCTGCTTGCCTTTGGATGATGTTTGGTTTAAACGTTTGCCCATATGTTGGTGAACTGTAACATATGCATGATCAGCCATAACATTAAAACCACCTCCTTGTATCTACACTCGTCTATTTTAGCACCACTGATCATAAAGGTGCACTTTGTACAGACTGTAGTCCGTCTGTTGACACTGCTGTGGTGGGTTAGTTTGCGCTTTTTATCAGACACAGCGTCTACCAATGACAGACTGTGTCAGATCCCCAAAAAACACATCCTAACACACCACCACCACAGCCGTGTTCAAGAGGTTTTTATATTTGTTTCAGCTGTAGTACATATGTAAACACAACAACATCCCTCCTGGTCCAGCAACACAGAACAACAAATGCAACAAAAAATAAATAATAAACAAACAATAAACATACAATAACTACAAGAACTAATAAATACAAACTATACTAAACACGGCTTGTCTAACTAGACTAGGACACATTACAGGAGGAAGGACATGTGATGTGGGTCAGTATGTGGTACTGAGTGATACTTAGCAGCAGGTTTTAGTACAATGTGCAAATATTGTGATGATTATGCAGGCCAATACAATGCTGTGTGAATATGCAGTGATGTTTAGTCCCTGAGAGTCAGACTGTGTGTGTTAAGGAGTTTGTCAGTCTGAGAGATGAAGCTGTTGGACAGTCTAGCAGTGAGAGTCTGAATGCTGCGGTATCTTCTACCAGAAGGCAGCAGGTGAAGAGACCATGTGATGGATGTGATTGGTCCTCCACAATGCTGAGAGTTTTCTGGATGCAGTGCTTGTTGTAAATGTCTGTAGACGGGAGAGAGACTCCAATGATCTTCTCAACCATCATCACTATACGATGGAGAGACCTGCGGTCAGATACAGAGTGATTCCCAAACCAGACAGTGATGCAGCTGCTCAGGATGCTCTCTATGGTTCCTGTGTAGAAGGTGGTGAGAATGGGAGGTGGCATGTGAGCTTTCCTTAGTCTTCTTATAAAGTTAAAGACATTGTTGGGCTTTATTACTTCTGGAGCTGGTGTTGAGGGACCAGGTGAGGTTCTTTGTCAGCTGATGGAATTTGGTTCTGTTGGGTCCAGGCTTCCAGAGGTTAATAAATAGACTTGATCCGTATTGGAACTAATCACTCAATTCCTTCACAATATATTAACACATGTAACACATTAACTTTTAGCTTCCAAAGTCATCGTCATAAGTCAGTGACACAACAGGGAGGCTATTTATAAAAAGCCTGTTTTCAGGCCGCCTCAGTATTATTTTACAAGACTCTACATTTCCCCTTTGAATTTATGTGATTTCTGACGCAGAGTTTCCATAAATACAAGATGAAATGTGCATACAGAGAGACGACGCACTGCCCAGTTTTATATCTCAATCTTTCTCTCATTCCATTGTAATTCAGAAGATGATAAAACTGTAATAATGAAATATGGGGCCACTGATTCAGGCCATGCAAGAAACACCTGAGTCACTGGAGAGTGATGTCATCTCTGCGGTAGTTTTTGGCCTTTTGTTCATTCTGGTCATCTGTTCTCGCGAAGCTGTCAACGATATGCAAGAAGACTCATTGTCAGTGCGTTCACACTCAACTAACCTTTGTCTGCTCGGGTCATTGACTGCAGTCGGTGATGAGAGAGACACTGATTAACCCCGGGGTTAATGAATCATTACAGTTTGCTGTCAATCTGTATGTTCAGGGCAGTAGTCAAGTGACTCTTCAGTAAGAACTACTGGCTAAGCTCGCTTTAATATTAAAGGTAAAGGAACAGCCCCTTTGGCCTTTGGAGTCAGTAAGCAGCCTGGTGTCCACAGAGTTTATTTATATTTATATTATATATATGACATTTACTGTATTAACAATAATAATAAGCAACAACAAATTTGATTGTGATTCATTTGTTTATTCATAATTTTAAAACATCAATCCTTTCAGTCTGATAAAAATTATTTTTAATAAATGTTTTAATAAAAATTATAACAAAATAATAAAATAATAATTATTAATATAATATTATTTATTAATGTGGACAACGAGACTTTAATTTGTTCAAATACAAATAATATAAATAAAAAATGGAATGTTAATGCATGGAATGTTTCTTTATCACACAGGAACAATAACAGTCTAATTGTCCTATTAAATTAATGTTCACTTTTGTTCTGAGAAAGGAGCTAGAGAGGAGTTCATAGGAGTCACTGGTTGAGAAATAATAGCAATGCTTGTAACACTCAACATAGCATCTGATTCATGCAGACCCTTCAGGAAAAAGAGCCAATCAGCTTGCGGCTTAAGGCAACCCAGGGAAAAGCCCCACTCCTTCTTAATGGAGCTATAAGAATGTTAGAATAAAATAATAAATATAGAAATATGGTGCCGCTTAAAAGTTTATGAACCCTTTAAATAAAGATCTAAAAAAAGAAAGTAGATAAAGAAAAACTAATAAAAAAATACAGAGACAAAATTATTGGGTTGGATCATTTATTTAGGAAATTGAGGAAAATCACAAAATTCTAATGAATCTCTTGATTTTTGAAGCATGTATATGTCATACATTTGGTTTTTATTTACTTTGATGAAATTTTAGTTCACATTTATGCAGAAACAAATTTTTTTCAAGCACCACATGTGAGACAAACACTACAAACTCATTGAGATATTTTTGTCAGAATTATGTTTTTTGTGGTTTTACAACATTTTTTTGGCTTTTGGTTTAAACACGTCTCTCCATGCATTCAAAATCAATGGGATCTGGTCCTGCAAGGCTGTCAAGTGGCCAGAATGGAACGTTTTCAACCAGTACAGTAATGTAAACGTCAGGACAGGATAAGAGGAGTAAACATAACAAATAATGCATTACAATACATTCTGACTAAAGATACTGAAGATGTACCCTTCAGGGTTTGACAGGAAAGGTGCTGAGCTAGACACGGTTCAGACGGCTCAGTTCTGACATCAAATTTAACAATTGGATTAATATTTTGTTGCGTTTTCTCCAGCAAAACACTAAGACGTTATTTATTAGTTTATCAGCAACAAAGACTATAATCATGGCTTCAGTCAAGTTCATTTGATACCATGTCACCCTAGACCAGAATCAACCACAAACTTTGTCAAGTGGGCATGCTGATGAAAACCGAGCTGATGAACAATAACTGGGACAAAATTTCTGCAAAAAGTTGACGATGACCAAATTGTACAATAACCAGAGAAAACGGTAACTGAGGTTCCACACAGTAAATCTGTCAGTGTTAAATTAACACTATTAGAGTTAAATTAACACTGATAGTCTTACATTTTGACACCCTCAGTGTTAATTTAAGTCTAATAGTGTTGATTTAACACTGGCATATTTACTGTGCACTTTATATATTTTCGCACATAAATAAGATATTTTAAAGACAGTTAGATGAAATATTTCATTTCTTGTCAGGGAACAAATCTAATGTGTGTTAGCATGTGGTTTTGAACAAATTGAATGTAGTTTACTTCCAAGAAAAATAAAAAATAAATAAAATACTTTTCGCTCGTTCTAAACCCCCACAAGCAACTGCTTAAAATTTCTGACACCCAGTGGAATTTAAACTCCAGAATCTTCAGCTAAATATGCACCCTGCGGAGTCTCATTTATCTTACCGTGCCATCGCAGAAAGAGGGGTTTGAACAAAGGAAAAGAGGGCACACCTTCACACACAGCCCTGCGGTGGATGATGCAAGCGGCAGGCAAGGCCTGGCTCACCACGGGAGGAGGAACGGAAAGGCGGGTTCTCCAGTGCTCCCCTTAGTGGCTGGCACTGAAGAACCAGAAACATGTCTTATTACTGTTCAATAAAGAATAAGACAAGAACAGCATGCGGCTGTCTGTGTGTGCTTTACTTCTACTCTGTACAAGGACAGTAAAGGAATCTTAATTTTAATTTTAATCTTAAACTTAATCTTAAGATTAATCATATTTAACCAGAATGTATTAATTACTTTGGTTAATTTATTAACATGACTCAAATGAACAATCTCCAAAAACCAGACAGACAGACAGAGAGACAGACACAGACAGACAGACAGACAGACAGACACAGACAGACAGACAGGCAGGCAGACAGGCAGACAGACAGAGAGACAGGCAGGCAGGCAGACAGACAGACACAGACAGACAGACAGACAGACAGACACAGACAGACAGACAGACAGACAGACAGACAGACAGACAGACAGACAGGCAGACAGACAGACAGAGAGACAGGCAGGCAGGCAGACAGACAGACAGACAGACATGTTTTCTTGACTTGTGTTGATTGGTAGGGAGATAGACAGGTAGGTAGGTAAGTAGACAGACAGACGGACGGACGGACGGACGGACGGACGGACAGACAGACAGACACAGACAGACAGACAGACAGACAGACACAGACAGACAGACAGACAGACGGACGGACGGACAGAGAGACAGACAGACAGACGGACAGACAGACAGACAGACAGACAGACAGACAGACAGAC